>CAUYQU010088100.1:0-26015 GCA_963574635.1 Cheracebus regulus
AAAATTAGTGGCTGGATTTCTCAATGTAACATCTACAATGGGTTAGGGTAGCAAAGAATAACTGCACAGGCATTTCTCCAAACTCAGTTTGGTGCTGTCAGGTGAAAGAAAACCATGCACATGCACACACACACACACACATTCCTCTGAGATTCGTTTCAGCTTTGAGAATTTACATAAGATTTTAATATTGATTTTATTTGCAAAGGCATGTTTTCAGGAAGTAGTCTGGCTTGTCACTAATTTCTTTGGATGTAATTGTTTTGGACAGTTTTTATCTTGCTTATTGCAAGAAACTTTTAATATGCTTGATAGCTACAGTGTTATGCCCATCCTTTCCCTGCAGCGGCTGACTTCCTGGTGCACCAGTCCAGGCATATTTGTGCCAGTTCCCATATGTTCATGTAGCCCTAAGGCAGATTTGCTGATATGCAGTGGGTTGAAAAACAATACTACCAGCACAACATTGCATACCAAGAAGATTATCTTCTAAAAAGACTTAAAGTCCAACACATATGCCACAAAAGGTTAGATGACATTGATGCCTAGCAACCAGGAGTGGTAAGTACAGATATTTCATGGACAGTATACAATCATTCATCTTATCTCCAGATTATACACTGAACTGAAAAATAGAAATGGATTACTTTAATATTCCTTTTCCTTCTCGTCCTTTCCTTTAATGGGTTGGAGATGTAAACCTTGCTAACCCAATAATAGTTGGAAGAAATAATGGATATTTAAAATATGTTATCAGGCTCTGGGAAAGCCACTCCTAGAAAATGAGAAGAGGGACCAGGTGGGTGTGGTGGCTCATGCCTGTAATCCCAGCACTTTGGGAGGCTGAGGCTGGCGGATCTGAGGCAGGCGGATCACAAGATCAGGAGTTTGAGACCAGTCTGGCCAATATGGTGAAACCCCATCTCTACTGAAAGTACAAAAAAATTAGCTGGGCATGGTGGCACACAGCTGTAATCCCAGCTACTCAAGAGGCTGAAGCAAGAGAATTGCTCCAAGCTGGGAGGCAGAGATTGCAGTGAGCTGAGATTGCACCACTGCACTCCAGCCTGGGTGACAGTGGGAGATTGCATCTTGAAAAAAAAGAAAAAAGAAAATGGGAAGACGTTTATTTATTTCTAAGTTTGACCAAAGATATAACCATTAACTAATTAATGGCTTAAAAGTGGTATAGAAACATGAACCCTAAAGACCTGTCAATGCTTATTTCTCATTAAGATGCATTTCAGAATGCATCGTATTGTTTTTTGGATACTAATGAGTCCATATTTAAAACATGCACACAAAAGCATCTCTCATGCTTCTGAGACAATTGCTGTAAAAATGCACCAGTTGATGGTTTGCTTAAATGGAGCACAATTATCACCAAGTTGCACAGCCTTTTTGTCTGTACTGTCACTGCAGGAAATCTCACTGTGTATGTGACCTGAATGCATATTACCTAGTGGAAAATTCCATAAATGCAGAATAGCCTAGAGCACTCAACATCTGCCTTGCTTTTTTTTTTTTTCACTCGAGCACAAGGGATTGCCACGGAATAGCTCCGAAAACCAAAGGGCCTCTTTATAATTCTCTGTCATTTTTCTCTATCTATATTAATTCTTAAACTGCATCCATTCAAATTGCTATGCTTCAACCCTGAGGAATGTAAATACAGAGGCAATTATGAAGCTGTGTTTTCCAGTGGCACATATTTAAATGATTAGCTGAAAGTCAAATGTTAATGTCACAAAATAGAGAAGTAAAATATATTCAATGTATTTTGCTCACAGTTAATAGGCCAAACTAGAGCAAGCTGCAAGGAAATTTGAATGTGGAGACTCAAAGTGTTTTTTGTATTACCTAAATTTACAGAACAGTAGGTATATTTCATATGCTTTAGCCTCAGGCAGGACTGGAGGAACTGGAGGGGCAAAAATGGAAGAAGAAAATATGTGGAGATGGATTGTATGACAAAATGTGAGTGTGCAATTAGGCAGGTGTGAGATGAGAAGACAACTCAGGGTACAGTCCTCAACCTAAAGCTGCCAAGAGCTCACAGACAGCAAGAAAATTCTTTATTCTGTAGAAAGTAGCTATGATTTGGTCCCCTTTTTTCTCTGGGTTCCATTTCTACAAGTTGCCCCTCCTCCTCCTCTTTTTTTATAGCCCACCCCCTCCTTTAAATTAATTTGAAAAAACATTATAAAGTTTGTAATGTCTTGAATTACCCCAATTTTTATTTCTCATGCGTTATGAAGCTATTTTCTTGAGTAATTTCATAGAGTCATAAAGTCCAATATGAATTGAATTGTGTGTCCTCCCAAAAATATGTTGAAATCCTACCTATAATACCTCAGAATGTGACCTTGTTTGGGAATAGCGTCCTTGCAGATGTAATAAGTTAAGATGAGGTAATAGTAGAATGGGGTAGACCCCTAATTCCATATGACTGGTGTATCTATGAGAAGACAGCCACATGAAGACATAGAGATACACAAGCAGAAGGCCATGGGAAGCTGGAGGCAGACTGGAGTGATGCATCTACAAGCCAAGGGACATCAAGCAGTGCTCATGTTCACCAAAAGCCAGGACACAGACATGGAACGGATTCTCCTCCAGAGCCTCTGGAAGGCACCAGCCCTGCTGACATCATCCTTTCAGACTTCTAGCCTTCAAAACTGTGAGAATACATTTTTATTGCTTTAAGTTATCTAGTTTGTGGTATTTTGCTATGGCACCTTCAGGAAACTAGCATAATAATATATTTTTTAAAAACATAGCATTTCTCCCTCTAGATGGCAATTCCATCCATAATCCAATAGCAAAAGTGCTTGCTGGCATTATGACTCGCTGAACACATGCCAGACACCATCAAGGTTTCCTCGTCAGAACCTATCAGATCACTCTCACAGAAACCAGGCCACCCTGCAGCCCTCCTCAATTACCAAGTGATTCTGCCCTTGCCCATAGATGCTCCACTCAGCAGCCACAGTTTTGAGTCTCTAGAATGCAGTTCTCCAAATTTTCAAGAATTCCCTCATGAACTACATCCATGTAACTAATACATTGCTCTCTGGAGATAGGCCTACTAGGAAGTCCAAAAGTCAATTCAACATCATCTGGAAAGCATGAACTTAGAACAAGGTGTGTTACTCAGAGGAACTAAATATTTTATGGCACCAGATATATCCATTTCAAAAACGAAGATAGTGCTTGGGCTGGTACATTGCTATCACCTCCTCTGTCAGAGAGGCATGAGCTGAGCAGGTTCAGCTTTGCTTAGTACCTTTTTTTACAACTCCCAGAGCTGACCAACGTCTTTCTGATAGTAACATGTTTTATTTTTTAACTACATTAATGTATTAATCAATCACTTAATTATAGTTTGGTGTGTGTGTTAGTCCAGGAAGTACATAGCCAGATGAGATTAAACATGCATGGATTTAATTAAAGGAGGGAGCTGAGGAAAGCTGGGATAGCCATTGGTCTATGATTCAAGCTTGACCCTGAATGAAGGAGAAAGGCCAGAAGGGCAGGAGGGAGTATCTTAGACATTTACAGTTGGAGGAAGGTTCGTCAAGGCATGGGGGCAGGATGTGGGGCAAAAAGGGTCACTTGTGACAATGTGGGCTGTAGAAATGCTCTGTCTCACAGAAATGGGTCTGCCTTAGTGTTTCTGTTGCACTCAGTCACGGCTGGGAGCAGCCCATGGGAAGCTTGGCCTCACTACAACATGCTAAACGATTTCAGAGCATGGAAGCTAGAGTCCTTCATCAGTTATGCATTCTGTCTTTTCATGACCCATATACTCCACAGCCTGGGAGCCAAGCATCTTAGTAATGTGTTAATTTAAAATTTAACTGCCAGAGGCAATTTCACTTCTCATTTCTTGGAAGAAATCATGGCATGACCTCCAAGTATTTATAATATCTATCTTGTTTTATTCTACTTACTTCTTATATATGTGTGTGTGTGTATGTGTGTGTGCATATATATTTATATAGACACAATAATATATGTTGCTTAATAGCAAGAATATGTTCTGGGAAATGCGCCACTACGTGATTTCGTCATTGTGCAAACATTATAGAGTGTACTTGCACAAACCTAGATGGTATGCTCACCTAAACTATATGGCATAGTCTATTACTCCTAGGCTACAAACCTGTATAGCATGCTATTGTACTGAATACAGGAGGCAATTGTAACACAATGCTAGATATTCATGTATCTAAACATATTTAATCATAAAAAAGATACAGCAAAAGTATGGTATAAAAGATTTAAAGGAATTGTATAAATATTTATAGTAATGCCCCAGGCCTTCGTGTTTACTCAGCACTCACTCACTGACTCACCAGAGCATCTTCCAGTCCTGCAAGCTCCACTGTGAGTGTGTGGTGAATGAACCTGCAGGCCTAGGACATCACTGTACACTGCTGCAGACTTTCTAAACACTGAACACTTAGGCTACACTAAATTCATAAAAAATACTTTTTTTTGTTTCAATAACAAATTAACCTTAGTTTACTGTAACATTTTTACTTTATAAACTTCTGCATTTTTTAACCTTATGAATCTTTTGTAATAACACTGAGCTTAAAGCACACATACATTGTACAGTTGACAAAAATATTTCCCTTCTTTATGGTCTTGTTCCATAGCTTCTTTGTATATATGTGTATACATATATATACACATATATGTATATGTACACACACACGTACATGCACACATATACACATATATGTACATGTATATATATACACATATATATGTACATATACATAATATCCCATGTCTAAAGTCGACCACCTGGCTGTCTCCTTTCCATGTCTAAGGTTGACCAGCTGGCTCTCACCTTCCCACGTCTTAGGTCAACAAAATGTCTCTTGCCTTCCCATGTCTAATGCTTATTTGTTATTTTTTTTTATTATTTATTTGTTTGTTTGAAACAGGGTATGTCTCTGTTGCCCAGGCTGGAATGTCGTGGTGTGATAGCTTACTGCAGTCTCAACCTTCAGGGCTCAAGCAATCCTCCTCCTCATGCTCCTTAGTAGCTGGGACTACTGGTATGAACCACCATGCCTCGCTACTTTTGTATTTTTTATGGAGATGGGGCTTCACTATATTGCCCGTGCTGGTCTCAAACTCTAGGACTCAAGTGATCCACCTGCCTCGGCCCCCCAAAGTGCTAGGATTACAGGCATGAGCCACAGTACCCAGCTGCTTCTTTATACTTTTAAAAGTTCTTTTTTTTTTTACTTTAACTTTTTTTTTTTTTTTTTTTTTTTGCTAAGAACTAAGATGCGAACACACACACCAGTCTAGGCATATACAAAGTCAGGATCATCAATATCACTGTTGTCCACCACCCCATCTTGTCCCACCAGAAGGTCTTTGGGACAACACCACCCATGAAGCTATTGTCTTCTACAAGGTCCTCTTGAAGGGCCTGCCTGAAGCTGTTTTACAGTTAACTTTTCTTCATGAGTAGAGGGAGTAAACTCTAAAACAATGTTAAAAAACATAGTTTAACATGGTTATTGTGAGAACAGCTAATCAGATAAATCATTCCAAGCCCCAGAGGTTATTTGAAGGGGTAGAGACTGAAGAAGAGCTGTATAGTAAATACATAGACCAGTAGTATAGTTGTGTTGCTTACCATCATTATTGAGTATTATGTACTGTCCATAATTGTATGTGCTATACTTTTATACAACTGGAAGCACAATAGGTTTGTTTATACCAGCATGATCACAAATATGTGAGTAATATGTTATGCTGCATTACGATGGCTACAATGTCACTAGCAAGAGGATGTTTTCAGCTCCATTAAAATCTAATGGAACGAATGTCACACACCTGGTTTTTTGTTGACTGAAATGTTATACAGCACATTACTCTGTGTGTGTGTGTGTGTGTGTATGTATTTACTGTATATATATATATACACACACACACAAATGTACACACAGCGTGATATGCTGCATAACATTTCAGTATATATATTGTGTGTATATGTGTATGTATATATATATACACACACTGTATATATACCCACACATGCATACATATACATATATGGTTTTAAGACATACTACTGCACTTAAAATAAAGAGGGAAAGCTATTGGAAGCTAAACACTTCCTGAGATATGTAACTTTCCCCAAACCCATAGTGAAATGGCTCTTAAATAGAAAGGCCCTGTTTGAGTGCACCATATGATATCAGTTAGACATCACACAAGTGCACATTCTTAATAGCACCTCAAGGTGAATAAATAATATATTTATACTTTGCCGCATATATCACATTTAATGAAACACCTAGCTGAGTCTTAAAAACACTTTACTTCTCTTTAATGAGAACAGATGTTGTCCTCAGAAATAGTAATTTTGACAACTCTCAGTACTGAGAATGGGTGAAACAAACAACAGTGAACATCATTTTCACAGCTTCATTCAGACAGCATTTTGAAGAAGACGCTGAGCACAGCTCCCTCTGCCTTGTCAGTGAACATTACCTGGAGATTTTTGAGAACACGTGCACATGTTGACTCAGCAAGACCAAACTGACTGTACATCCATTATCCTCGGGGAGCGAATTGTTCTTAAAATAATGTGAAATACAAAGCATCCAAGAGGTGAAGAAAGCAGTGAAAAATACCATCTGCAAAATAAGAATCTTGGATTGTTGTCTTGTTTATACTTGAGCCTTCAATAAATTACTTAATTAGCTTCTTCTTGACCCATTTCTCTCTTATTTAGGCTACTTTAAACAAAAGTCCCTGGTATTTTAGACAGCACAGTTTAATACACATAAAAACACTTTAGCCTAATGATTCTTTTAATGAAATATATGTGAAAACATCATTTTAATAATCAGACTTTAATATTTGTCCAGTTTTATTAATCTTTGTAACTTGCGGAATATTTTTCAATGATCTGATTTAAAACAAAAAAAATTGCCTGGAAAAATGAGGAAAAGCATTTGAGTCTGTCTTTATCAAAGAATCATTTATATATATATTTATTTACTTATTTATTTATATGTCCCTGGTTTAATGTTTAGGTGTGAACATTTTTAAAAGTAAAAATGTATATAGCAAAATGCACTTGATTCCTTCTAAATATGAACAGACATACAAGTAATAACTGCTAATTTCTACAACACTAAGAGTTATGAATGTACAAATACGTATCAAGAAAAAAGTAGAGAAAAATAACAAAAAGAACAAAAGGCAAACATTTTCTTTGGAAATCCTTAGTTGTTATTTTCCTCATCCCTTTCTATCCTTCAAAATAGTCATATGGTTTTAAAATCTTTTTTTTTTTTGTACTTTGAGATCTGGGGTCCATGTGCACATCCTGCATCCTGCAGGATTGTTGCATAGGTACATACATGCCACGGTGATTTGCTGTCTCCATCCTCCCCGTTGCTTACATCAGGCATTTCTCCTGGTGTTGTCCCTCCCCAGTCCCCATTCGTGCACTGTCCCTCTCCTCCCCTCCCCTCCACCCTCCCAACCCCCACCTACCCCAGTGAGTGTTGGCCCCTTCCCTGTGCCCAAATTCTCATTGTTCGTCACTCACCTATGAGTGAAAAGATGCGGTGTTTGGTTCTCTGTTCTTGTGTCAGTTTGCTGAGAATGATCGTTTCCAGATTCATCCAAGTACCTACAAAGAACACAAACTCGTCGTTTTTTTATCACTGCACAGTATTCCATGGTGTATATGTGCCACATTCTCTTTGTCCAGTCCATCACTGATGGTCATTTGGGTTGGTTCCAGGTCTTTGCTATTGCAAACAGTGCCACTATGAACATATGTATGCCTGTGTCTTTATAATAGAATGATTTATAATCCTTTGGGTATACACCCAGTAGTGGGATTGCTGGGTCAAATGGAATTTCTATTTCTAGAACCTTCAGGAATTGCCACACTGTCTTCCATAATGGTTGAACTAATTTAAACTCCCACCAACACTGTAAAAGTGTTCCTTTTTCTCCACATCCTCTCCAGCATGTCTCCAGATTTTTTAATGATCACCATTCAAACTGGCATGAGATGGTATCTCAATGTGGTTTTGATTTGCATTGTCAATGATGATGAGCATTTTTTTCATATATTTGTTGGCTGCATAAATGTCTTCTTTTGAAAAGTGTCTGTTCATATCCTTGCCCACTTTTGAATGGGTTTATTTGTTTTATTCTTGTAAATCTGCTTTAGTTCTTTGTAGATTCTGGATATTAGCCCTTTGCCAGATGGGTATATTGAAAAAAGTTTTTCCCATTCTGTTGGTTGCCAGTTCACTCTAATGATTGTTTCTTTTGCTGTGCAGAAGCTCTATAGTTTAATTAGATCCCATTTGTCTATTTTAGTTTTTGTTGCCATTGCTTTAGGTGTTTTAGTCATGAAGTCCTTGCCTATGTCTATGTCCTGAATGGTATTCTCTAGGTTTTCTTCTAGGGTTTTATGGTGTTAGATCTTATGTTTAAATCTTTAATCCATCTGGAGTTAATTTTTGTATAAGTTGTAAGGAAGGGGTCCAGTTTCAGCTTCCTGCATATGGCTAGCCAGTTTTCCCAACACCATTTATTAAACAGGACCTTCCTTTTCCCATTGCTTGTTTTTGTCAGGTTTGTCAAAGATCAGATGGTTGTAGATGTGTGGCATTGCTTCCGAGGCCTCTGTTCTGTTCCATTGGTCTATATCTCTGTTTTGGTACCAGTACTATGCTGTTTTGATTACTGTAGGCTTGCAGTATAGTTTGAAATCAGGTAGCGTGATGCCTCCAGCTTTGTTCTTTTCTCTTAGAATTGACTTGGCTATGTGGGCTCTCTTTTGGTTCCATCTGAAGTTTAAAGTGGTTTTTTCCAGTTCTGTGAGGAAGGTCATTGGTTGCTTGATGGGGATAGTGTTGAATCTATAAATTACTTTGGTCAGTATGGTCATTTTCACAATACTGATTCTTCCTAACCATGAGCATGGAATGTTTTTCCATCTGTTTGTGTCCTCTCTTATTTCCTTGATCAGTGGTTTGTAGTTCTCCTTGAAGAGGTCTCTTACATCCCTTTTTAGTTGAATTCCTAAGTATTTTATTCTCTTTGTAGCAATTGTAAATGGGAATTTACTCATGATTTGGTTCTCTGTCTGTTGTTGGTGTATAGGAATGCTTGTAATTTCTGCACATGATTTTGTATCCTGAGACTTTGCTGAAGTTGCTTATCAGCTTAAGGAGGTTTTGGGCTGGGATGATGGGGTCTTCTAAGTCATGTTGTCTGCAAATAGGGACAATTTGACATCTTCTTTTCCTAACTGAAGGCCATTTACTTCTTTTTCTTGCCTAATTGCTCTGGCTAGGACCCCCAATGCTATATTGAATAGGAGTGGTGAGAGAGGGCATCCTTGTCTAGTGCCAGTTTTTAAAGGGAATGCTTCTAGTTTTTGAATGTTCAGTATGATACTGGCTGTGGGCTTGTCATAAATAGCTTTTATTATTTTGAGATACATTCCATCAATCCTAGTTTATTGAGGGTTTCTAGCATAAAGGGCTGTTGAATTTTGTCAAAGACCTTCTCTGAATCTATTGAGATAATCACGTGATTTTTGTCTTTGGCTCTGTTTATGTGATGTATTATGTTTATGGATTTGTGTATGTTGAACAGCCTTGCAACCCTGGGATGAAGATTACTTGATCGTGATGGATAAGCTTTTTGATGTGCTGTTGGATTCGGTTTGCCAGTATTTTATTGATGATTTTTGCATCAATGTTCATCATGGATATTGGCCTAATGTTTTCTTTTTTAGTTGTGTCTCTCCCAGGTTTTGGTATCAGAATGATTTTGATCTCACAAAAAAAGTTAGGGAGGATTCCCTCTTTATGTATTGTTTGGAATAGCTTCAAAAGGAATGGTACCAGCTCCTCTTTGTACGTCTGGTAGAATTCAACTGTGAACCCATCTGGACCTGGACTTTTTTTGGTTGGTAGGCTATTAATTGCTGCCTCGACTTCAGACCTTGTTATTAGTCTATTCAGGGTTTCAATATCTTCCTGGTTTAGTCTTGGGAGTATGCAAGCGTCCAGGAATTTATCCATTTCTTCCAGATTTACTGGTTTATGTGCATAGAGTTGTTTGTAGTAACCTCTGATGGTAGTTTGTATTTCTGAGGAATCGGTGGTGATCTCCCCTTTATCTTTTTTTTAATGCATCTATTTAAGAATCATTTATTTTTTGAACTCCAGAAAACACTTAAAAGTCAAGTTTACTAAAGGTTCATGAACAATGCAGTAAGTCTAGAATAACAATAATCTAAAAAATTAACAACCTTTAAGTAGTCAGATTTTTGTGCTTCATAGTCAATACTCGAATGTTATGGAAAAAATTACAAGTGAAAAATCATAGTAACTTCTAAGGCAAGTTTAATGTCAACATCCTTTGATATTGTCAGTTCTTTACAATGTGAACCATGTTAATCCATCATAACATTCTATGTTATAGTCAAAATGCTCTATTTGCTAAAGCAAAAGAATTAAATGAATTATTTTATAACTTTAGTGAGAGGAGACACAAAAAGGATTTTGGAATTTAGAAAGTTAATCCTTAAGAAGCCAGAAAGTAGGGCAAACAAATTCTCTCATTTAATTCTCTTAGACTTTGCTATAATTCTCAACACATATGGAAAATATACAGCTCCCTAAAGATGGTTGCAGCCTAACATCCCAAGCCAATGAGGCTTGATTGTGTCCGTTGCTAGGAGACCACAATAGCATCTGTAACTTGCTTTCCTCCTATGCCTACATGGTTTTTCTGAGAACAGTTAATCAGATAAATCATTTCAAGCTCCAGAGGTTATTTGAAGGGGTGGGGACTGAAGAAGAGATAAAAAGGGAAAAGGAGATGACTGCAACTCTCCTCCAGCTCCTGAGGAAAAGGGACCTGGAAAAAAGGGAATGCTAACTTTTGCTGGCACCTCTCTCTCCATTACATACACACACATACACACACACACAAACACACACACACTCAAGCTGTTGCTGCACCTTTCTCACCTTTTTTCTCACTACTCCCCTTGGTGTTCATTTAAACTTGACTTTGCACGTGTAGAGTACTTATGAGCTACAGAGGAAGGACATGTACAGACTAAATGGCCTTGAGTCACACATTCCTCCAGGAAATTATCTTTGGGCCCTGTGATTTATTTGAGCAGGTGCTCAATAAATATATGTCAACTAATTGAAGGCATGTATGCCACCTATTGACATTAGGCTCAATTATCACCATTCATTGGATGACTTACCCTCTTCCAGTTCTAAAAAATTTCCTTCTCCATATTTGAGAGATCTTGTGCTGCTAGGAATTGTGGCTTTGGGAATTAAGATAATCCTGAGCACCAAAAATTCTGGAAAACATCTATAGAAGCTTAGATTTTTCCATCCTCTGTCTAAGGCTCATTCCAATTTTGTAAATGACTTTCACCTATTCTCTTGATAGTTCACCTGCAGCTTAAATTTTATGGGCATCTTGGAGTGAAATATTTATATAAATGATGCAATATGTGCGCCAAAATCCATCAGAAATTGAAATTTCATGGTGAGAAAATAAATCACTAGAGAGTTTGTTTATACATAAAGAGTATGCCTATTTAATTTAATGCTCTATGTGTAAATGATGAGCTTTAAAATGTAATAATCTATAAAGGATTCCTGATTTTTACATGTTTACATATTTAACATTCAAGAAGCTTGACTTGAAGTGAGATCTTCAAGGTTCTGTTCCCATATGCCAGGAATGAAGCAAGTTAAGAAACACTAGTGAATGCCTGCAGTTGTAGGCCATAATGACCCTTCTCCATTCTGCTGTATGCATACTTCCATCATGATCTAGGGTTTGCCTCCTAATTTCTGCACAAGCTCACAGCCTATGACTGAACCTCCTCAACCACCATGCTCTGTGGAGGTACTTGTACAAAAATCCTGTGTCATCGTCCTTGGGAATGATCCAATTGCAGGTTCAAATCTTGTTATGGGTTGAAGAACTGTGTAGCATAATGTTATAGTGCTTAATGAAATTATAAAAAGCAATTAAACATCGGTGATTAAAGTTGTGTCAATAGAAAAATACTTGGTTAAAGAAGAACCCACCTAGATAGAGTCATTTCATAAGAGTAAACCTGTTTGTGGCAAGGTTATTCTGGTGCCTTATAAACTCCAGCCCTTTGAATAACCTTCCTGTGCACTTTTTCATAGCCCAAGTAGTTTCTTTGACCATACCTTGTATAATTCTCAGAGCAGAAGGAATGAAACAGTATCTATCGGTGGTTCTCACAAAAGTAGCGATAATTTTTTTCCAAAAAGTCTTCCAAAAGACTTTAAAAATTTGTCATTACTACTCATTTATTGTAAAATAAACACAAATTAAGAAGTGCAAGAAAATTAAAACTCATTATTTCACCACCCAATAATTAATTTAACCACAGTTGACATTTGTCTAATAGGTTTCTGGATGTTTTTCTAGGCGTATATGTATATACTTTCTAAAGATGGGAGCATATTGTACATACTCCATACAGATGTTTACATCCTTGCACTTAACAACTTCTCATGATATTTTTTGTTAAATAAATGTTCTTTTACAACATCATTTTTAATGATGGCATATAATTTCTGTGTATAAAGGTACCATAGAATTTTTAACCATTTTCTACATTTAGCAGTTGGGCTATTTTCAATAAATGGCACTCTCAGAAACATCTTCAGCTAAATATCTGTTTTCTTAGAATTAGGATTTCCTTTCGGTCAATTACTAGATATAAAAATGCTGGTGCAAAGGATATACATATTTTTAAGGAATTTGATAATTAGAGTGGCAGCATTTTCTGAAGAAACCTTTAGCTATTAATGACATCAGTGGTTGACAGTGTTTGAAGGAGAAGAGAGATGATTTGGTGGAACAAAGATAATTTTTAGGACAATGAAAATAATCTGTGTGGCCACCACTATGATGGTGGATTTATGTCATTCACATTTTTTCGAAACCTGTAGAATTACAACACCAAGCACAAAGATTAATTTAAACTGTGATAATATTGTGCTAATGTAAATTTGTCAATTGTAGTAAATGTACCACTCTGATAGGGGATGTGATATTAGGAGGAGCATTGCAAGTCACTCTATTTTACAAAGAAAAAACAAATAGTGTAATCTTTTGATTTCCAAATGAATGCTTGGTTTCAAGTTAAGGTGAGTATGCCTATAGGAGACATGTTTTAAAAGTAAGGAATAATCTGGGCCCATCGATTGCCAGAATAATATAGGCACACAAGAAATACAGAGGACACTTTAGTGTAAGGGATTGTCCTGGACTTTGTCCTGAGTCACCCAGGATGTTAGAAGTCCGACCCTATTGAGTGGGATCACTGACAGTGACTGGCAATGTGACATGAAACTGTCTTCCTGGCTAATCTTTTCCTTTTCACTTCACTGAAGGGCATGAAGCTGCTGAAGAGCCAAATATCAAATCAAGCCTGGACAAGTCACCACAAGCTGAGTAAATTCAACTGTGATTTTTTAAAACAAAAGAGCCACATGCAAGTCAGCATTCCCAAAAATCCAGTGTGCAGTCAGTATAACAGAGCTATGTTGAAGAGTCAAGAAAGAAGCAAGACTTCTGGTTTTGACTCTGCATGTAAGGAGCTGCCTAGAAGTCACCATTCCATCCAAAGAACAACTAAAAAGCCAAGAGAACAAAGGATGAAAAATAGAACAGTAGAGAATATTCAAGAAGAGTGGGACAACTACAAAAGGGGTAACATATGAATAATGGGAATACCAGAAAGAGAGAAAGGAACAGAAGGAATATTCAAGTAATAATGACTGAGATTTTTCCAAATTAATGTCAGACACTGAACCACAGATTGAGGAAACTCAGAGGACACCAAGCAGGGTAAATGCCAATGAACAAACGAAAAAAAACTCTGCACTGAGGCATGTCATATTCAAACCGCAAAAAAAAAAAAAAAATCAAAGGTAAAAAAAATCCTGAAAGAACCAAGAAGAAAAAAAATACTTTACTTATAAAGGATAAAAGACAAGAAATATAGCCAACTTCTTGAAAACAAGAAGAGAGTGAAGTGAAATATTTAAAATATTTGATGACTATTAAATAAAGACATAATATTTATATTTATTTATAAGATACATATTTATATATGCAAATATAACAAATATATTTATATTTATTTATATATAATATGTAATAATACATACAAAATAACAATATTTATATTTATTTTTAATAAATAAATATTAAATTCTTATTCTAAAATATTTTAAAATGTTTAAAGTGCATTGGAGAGAAGGAAAATAAGTCAGAAATTTGAATATACATAAAGAAAGAAAGAGCGCCAGATAAGAAATGTGAAGGTAAAATAAAAACTTTTATTTTTGTCCTTCTTAATTGATCTAGCAGATAACAGTTTGTTCAAAATAATAATAATGATACATTCAATTATGTATGCTTATGTATAAGTGAAAGAATGACAGCAATGATAAAAGGGATGGGAGGAAGAAATTAGAAAGATTTTGTTATTATTAGGTACTCACACTACCTGTGAAATAGTATAGTATTATTTGAAAATAAACTTGGGTCAGTTATAAATGTATGTTATGAATTTTAGGGCAACCACAAAAATTAAAAAAGAGAGACATAATTGATATGCTGAGGAAGCAGCATATCAGAAAGTAGATTCATATAAAATGCTCAATTAAAACCACAATAATCAGAAAGACTTTTTTTAAAAGGAACAAAGAATTAAGGCAACAAATAGAAAACAGTTGCAAAATGGTAGCGATTACTCTAGCTATATCAATTATCATTTTGAATATCAATGGCCTGAATGCACCAATTAAAAGACAGATATTATGAGATTATATTTATATTATATATTGTCTCCAAAAACCCACTTTAAATATAAAGACATTCATAGATTAAAAGTAAATGAATAGACAAAGATATGCCATGCTAATGTTAATATTATAAAAAGAAAGTAAGAGTAGCTATAGCAATTTCAGAGTAAAATTCAAAACAAGGAAATTCATATTAAAACAAAATTATTATAAGAATGAAAGCTACAGACTAATATATTTCAAAAATATAGATGCAAAAATCCTTAAAAAATATAAGTAAATAAAATTCAACAATTGTACACCATGATTAAGTGGGATAGATCATAGCTATGGAGAGCTAGTTCAACATTGTAAAATCAATTAATCTGTTACATCAATAGGCTAAAGAAGAAAAAAATCGTATGATCATATCAATAGATACAGAAAAAACATTAGAGAAATTCAACACCTTTTCATGATAAAAACTCTCAGCAAACTAGGAATAGAAAGGAGATTCCTGAACTTGATAAACAATATCTACAAGAATCCTAAAGATAAATCAGACTTAAGGGTGTAAAACTAGAAACTTTCCAACTAAGTTCAGAAACAAGCAAAGATATTCCTTTTCATCACTCCTTCTCAGCATTTAACTGGAAGTTCTAGCTAATGCAATAAGACAAATAAAGGAAATAAAATGTATACAGAGCGAGAAGGAAAAAAATAAAACTGCCATTGTTCACAGGTAACATGATTGTGAAGAATCCAACAGAAGTGGCACAAAAAAACCCTCTAAACAAAACAAGACTCTTAGAAGTAATAAGTTACACCAAGGTTGTGAGAAACAACATTAATGTACAAAAGTCAATCAATTTCCATATATATATATATATATATATATATATATATATATATAAAATCAATAGTGGCATTTGAAATTAGAAACACAATGCCATTTACATTAGCACCTCCCCTCAACAAACTTGATGTGTGAGATTTATCTGAGAAAAACTACAGAGTTCTGGTGAAATAAATCAATAAAGAACAAAATAAATGGAGAGATATGCCCTATCCTGGACAGGAAAATTCAATATCATCAAAATGTCAGTTTTTTTTAAACTTGCTGTATAGATTCAATGTAATACCAAATAAAATCCTAGAACATTATTTCAGGGTATCCACAGACTAATTCTGAAGTTTTTATTGAGGGGTAAAAGATCCAAAATAGCCAACACAAATTTGAAAGAACAGCATTGGAAGACTGACACAAGCTGACATTACAGTAATTAAGACAATGTGGTATTTGTGAAAGAATGGATAAATATGTAAATGGAACAGAATAGAGTGCTTAGAGATAGACCCACATAAATATAGTCAACTGGTCTTTGAGCAAAGACAGTCTTTTCAACAAATAATCCTGGAACAACTGGACATCCACATGCATAAAAACAAATCTATACCCAGATCTTATATCCCTCACAAAAATGAGCTTATAACAGACCAGAGACCTAAGCATAAAATGCAAAATTATAAAACTCCTAGAGCATAACATAGGAAAAAATCTAGATGTTCTTGAGTTTGGTGACAATTTTTTAGATACAACACCAAAGGCATAATTCATAAAAAAAGAAAGAATTGATAAGCTGAACTTCATTATATTAAAAAATTTCTTCTCTGCAAAACACATTGTTAAGAAAATAAAATGGTCAGACACACACTGGGAGAAAATATTTGTGAAAGTCATATCTGATAAATAATTGTCATCCAAATATACAAAAAACTCTAAAACTCAATACAATCAGAACAACAACAAAAAATCCCAAATAAATAGTGGGCAAAAGATCTTGAAAGCTCACCATCAAAGACATTCAGATGGAAAATAAGCATATGAAAAGATGCTCCACATCATGTCATTAGGGAAATGCAAATTAAAACAACAATGAGATATCAATATATATCTATTAGAATGGTCAAAATCCAGAACACTGACAACACCAAGTGCTGACAAGGATTTGGAGCAACAGGAACTCTCATTCATTGCTGGTGGAAATGCAAAATGGCACAGCCACTTAGGAAGACAGTTTTGTCAGTTTCTTAGAAAACTAAACATACTCAACATACAATCCAACATTCATACTCCTTAGTATTTATCCAAATGTGCTGAAAACTTAGGTTTACAAAAAGCCTCAACTATGAACGTTTATAGCAGCTTTATTCATAATTGCTAGACTTGGAAGCAACCAAGATGTTCTTCAGTAGCCAAGTGAAAAAGTAAACTATAATACATTCTGCCAATATAATTTTATTTACCGCTAAAAGGAAATGTGCTATCAAGCCACAGAAAGACATAGAGGAGCTTTAGTGCATATTTCTGAGTGAAAGAACTCAATCTGAAAGTTACATACTTTGTAATTCTAACTATATGACATTCAGAAAAAGGCAAAACTTTGGAGATAGTAAAAAGATCAGCGGCTGACAGAGTTTGAAGGAGGAGAGAGATGATTTGGCAGAACATAGATAATTTTTAGGACAATGAAGATATTCTGCATGACACTATGATAGTGGATTTATGTCATTTACATTTTTTGAAACCTGTAGAATTACACCACCAAGCAGGAAGATTAATGTAAACCGTGATAATAATGTGCTAATGTAGATTTGTTGATTGTAGTAAAGGTATCACTCTGGTAGGGGATGTGATGATAGGAGGAGCTTTGTATGTTTCGGGTGAGTATGTACGGGAATCTCTGCCTTCCCCTCAATATTGCTGTGCATCTAAAAGTGCTCTAAAAAATAAGTATTTTTAAAAAGAGAATGAGAAAGAGAAGAGAGAACAATATGTAGTAGAACAAGAGGAGGACTCAGAAAAAGAAGACTGGGGCAGTGGCCTGGGCAGAAAAGTAGAGAAAAGCTATAGTCCCAGCTAAAATCCATAACAAAGAATTACTGAGAAGTGGAAGTGAGGGGTGCACATATTTATCTTAATTTTATTCTGGAGTTAGTTAAAATGCACTTACCCACACTTTAACAAAGAGAAAATGGTTAAACGAATAAACTAAATATGTGCCTTAAACACAGAACACAGAAAATGTAGGTGCTCAACTCAGGTCCCAGGTAAACACCAGGTAAATGGAAAAACTCTCAGAAGTAGAGGGGCTGGAGTAGGAGGTAGTGTTGAGGTGTTTACATATATTCTTTTCAATGTCAATTGACTTCCGTCCTCTTCCCTCCCCCATTCCCCACCAGGAAAGAGACCACTATAATGGTCAAATAATTCTGTGTATCCTTTCTGCACACACCCAACAAAGATGCACACTGCCCTATTGAGATCTCCCTTCACTGCAAGTCCTAGAGGGGACCCTGCTTAATAACCTGGGAGTCAGGGCCTGGCCTGAATCATCAAAAAACAAGATGAAATTCTAGGATACTTAAATAAAAGGAATGTGGGGGCACAAAACAGACTGAAATACTAAAGGAATGCAATAGAAAAACAAACAAAAACAGAACTGAAACAACAAAAGTTGAAAAAACTTTTTTTGTGACAACACAGTTGTATTAAAAATATCTTCCCTAGAGAAATTTTGGGGAATATTAATATCCTTTACATAAGGAGGTTGTATCAGCCAATCAATATTTTCTGAACCTAACACTTATTAATTTACAATTAAATGAGAAAGACAAGACAATGATTTGGGATGTTTCTTTTATAATAGAATATGATTGGTAACTTACTTGTTACATTTAATGATAATGATAGCTTATATTAATTGAGAACTTGCAAAGTGCCAGGAATAGCATTAAATACTTGATATATGTTAATTATTACCCCATTGTAGAGATGAGAAGACTATGTCACTAAGAGTGAAGTAAGTTATCCACAGACTTATCCTGAGCATGATTGGTAGAGCAAGGCTTTGAACCCAGGTAATCTGATGCCAGCATGCATGCATGTTTTTAACCCTGTACTGCCCTGGCTTCCATGTAGAACAGCATCACTGGAGTGGAAAGATGCATGCTTATTTTCCATCTGAATGTCTTTGTTGGTGCGCTTTCAAAATCTTTTGTCCCCTACTTATCTGTGGTTTTTTTGGTTATTACTGTATTGAGTTTTAAGAGTTTTTTTGCATATTTGGATGACAATTATTTATCAGATGTGACTTTGACAAATATTTTCTCCTAGTCTGCGTCTGACCTTTCCACTTCAGCATCACTGGAGTGGAAAGATCAACTCACCATGCACATTCTTCAGTCATGTTCCACGGGGTGTTTTTATCAAATGAATAGAAACTAGTCTTCCATGAAACAGATTTTTACAAAGATTTACAGCAGATTGCTGGTTCCAAAACGGCAACTTAATAAGAGCAATTGTGCAGAATGCTTTGATGATATCTGTATGAATACAAAAAATATTTTTATGATTGAATCCAAAGAACACAAATCCTTTAAGCTTGTTTAGCTTTTCTATGAAGAATGTTGGCTTCTACCAACAATCTTTTTAAAAACGAATTTCATTTTAAATATTCAAATAACTTACTCTAAAAATATAAGAACTAAAAAAGTAGTTTAAAAAAAATGAACCTATTGGAGTTGCCTTGAAAACAACTGAACAACAGGACAAAAATATAGAAGATTTGTGTTCTTCGCTTGGAAGCAGAGTCCTTCACAGTTCTTAGCAACAAACATATTGTTCTTAGGAAGTGTATCTATCAGATAAGAAAGTATGAAAGTAAGGGCAAGAATGCAACAGCAAGACCAGAAAACGCCATAGAGCCATCAGCTTGTATGCTCTGTGGGAGCTGATGATCCACATCAAATATTCCAAGTCTTCTGCTCCCTCCCCTTGGGACTGTCTGATCTTGTGCTAGGTTGACAACAATGATGAACAGACATCAGACAACGTTCCAACGATGAACAGAATCAGACAACGTTGCCAGTCTCGACTTTTTACAGAAGTTGCTCCCTAACAATTGTAACACACTGTTGTTTTCCTTTGTACATAGCTAGGATATATGTGTTTCTATTTGACTGGAATGTATATTCTGGGTCTCTTCTCACCAGCCTAAGTATTAGCTACTCACCGGACACATAAGTAACTGTGAGATGAAATGTGAGACCTCACACAATGCACACCTTTTAAAATAGGCATGGTGACACAATTCAGTAACAATTTTCTAGGTCGGGGTGGAAAATATTTCCAGAGAAAAATAAAGATAACTAAAACAAAAGGTAGACAGCCAATTTATAATCTAGAGCAGGAGAAACACCAGGGTCAGGGAAGTGTTCTGTTCCCCTTTCTCTTTCCCGGTCCTAAAGATAGCACTGAAATCCAACAGCCACATCTATCTTTTCTTAAAAGTGCCAGGGTCAGAAATAATACATGAGAAACACAGTGGGAGGTTTGTTAGAGATGCCAGTCTTTGGAAGGCTCCTGTGAAATAATTAGGAAATACCTCTTGACATTAATTTATCTTCTTCTTTCAGAATCTTCATTATATTTGTCTTGAAAAGTGCTGTATGATTCTCTTACACCCTTTTTCAAGATAATGGAGCTTTGGGCGATGCTCACCTACAGTCAGTCACCTCTACATTGAGAACTATTGCTGCAAAACTCCCAACTCCTTAGAAAAGGGCTGTGCGTGGTAGTCATCCACGCCCAAATTCTAACAGTAGATGTCAGCACTAGCCTTGCTCATTTAGCTTCAGCGTATGTTTTAATAGAAGCCGAATTCAAGTAGTTATTTGTTCAATGGCAACATCTTAAGGACAGAAAATATCTAAAATATTATTTTGAAAGAAAATAGATAAGTATATGCTTGCCTTAAAAAAATTCAAATTTTCTCTTGGGAATTACGAAGTTGAAGAGGCTCCTCACATTTATGTAGACATGTTGAAATGTAAATTGAAAACCAAGCCTACATTTAGATAGTTTTTATTCCTCATCAAACTCCCAGACAAATATATTTTTTTATAACATTCCTAAAGAAAGTAACAGATAGTGCTTGAAGTTAAAGAGAGAAAATTCTTATTTTATTATATAAAATGTACATCTCACAGCTTGACAGAGTTAGCTTTAATTATGACTTTAAAAAAAATAGACTTTATGGAGGCCAGGCATGGTGACTTAGGCAGGTGGATCACTTGAGGTCAGGAGTTCAAGACCAGCCTGGCCAAAATGGTGAAACCTTGTCTCTCCTAAAAATACAAAAATTAGCTGGGCATGGTGGCATGGGCCTATAGTCCCAGCTATTGGGAGGCTGAGGCAGGAGAATCACTTGAACCTGGGATGCAGAGATTGTGCCACTGCGTTCCAGCCTGGGAGACAGAGAGATACTCCATCTCAAAAAAAAGAAAGAAAGAAAGAATGAAAATTTTATTTTTTAAAGCAGTTTTTTAGGTTGACAGCAAAGTTGGGCAGAGGTACAGATATTTCCCATATACCCCTTTCCCTCCCACACATACAGTCTCCCCAGCTATCAACAGCCCTCCCCAGGGCAATGCATTTGTTACAATTGATGGCCTGTATTGACACGTCATTATCTCTCAAAGCCCATAGTTTATATTAGTCTTCACTCTTGGTGTTGTACGTTTTATGAGTTTTGACAAATATGTGACATGTATTTTCCATTGTAGTATCATAGACAGTAATTTTACTGCCTTAAAAATCCTGAGTGCTCTGCCTATTCATCTCTCCTGTCCTCCTAACTCTTGGCAACCACTGAACTTTTTTGACTGTCTTCATATTTTTGTCTTTTTGAGGATTGTATAATTGGAATTATAGTATAATTGGAATTATACAATACACAGCTTTTTTCATTGACTTACTTCATTTACTAATATGCATTTAAGTTTCCTTCCTATCTTTTCATAGCTTGATAGCATACTTCTTTTTTGTTCTTGTTGCTCTAAATAAAATTTTATTGTCTAAATGAACCACAGTTTACATATTCGATCACCTACTGAAGGACATCTTGGTTGTTTCCAAGCCTAGAAATTATGAATAAAGCTGCTATAAACATATTTGATTCAGATTTTTGTGTGAACATAAGTTGTCAACACATTTGGGTAAGTATCAAGGAATATGATTGTTGGATTATATGTTAAGAGAGTGTTTAGTCTTACAAGAAACTGACAAACTGTCTTCCAAAGTGGCTGTACCATTTTGCATCCCATCAGCAATGAATGAGACTTTTTGTTTTTTCATATTCTTGTAAACAGTTGGTATTGTGATCTTTGGCCATTTTAACAGATATTTATTGATATCTCATTGTTTGAATTTGAATTTCCCTAATGACATGATGTGAAATATCTTTTTATATCCTTATTTTCCACCTGAATATCTTCTTTGGTGAGCTGTTAAGATCTTTTGTTCACTTTTTAATCCAGTTGTTTTCTTGTTGTTTTTATTGTATTGAGTTTTGAGAAATCTTTGTGCATTTTGGACAGCAGTTATTTATCAGATATGTCTTTCACAAATATTTTCTTCTAGACTGTGACTTGCCTTTTCATTCTTCTGGCTATGTCTTTCACAGAGCAAAAGTTTTTAAGTTTAATGAAGTCCAGTTTATTCATTCTTTCTTTTCTAAATTGTGCCTTGGTGTTGTATCTAAAATGGTATCACCATACCCAAGTCATCTGCATTTTCCCCTATATTATGTTCTAGGAGTTTTATAATTTTGCATTTTACCTCTAGTGCCTGATCCATTTTGAATTTATTTTTGTGAGGGTGCAAGGTCTGAGTGTAGATTCACTTTTATGCATGTGAACACCCAGTTGCGTCAGCATCATTTGTTGAAAAGACTCTTTGCTCCATTATATTGCTTTTGCTCCTTTGCCAAGGATTAGCTGGCTATATTTACGTCGGCATGGTTCTAGGCTCTCTATTCTGTTTCTCTGATCTATTTGCGTATTCTTTCACCAGCACCACATTACCTTGATTGCTATAGCTTTATAACAATTCTTGACATTGCATAGTGTCAGTCCTCTAACTTTTTCTCCTTCAATATTGTGTTTACTATTCTAAATCTTTTGGTCTCTCCAAAAAATTTAGAATCTTTTAAATGAATATTTACAAAATAACTTGCCAAGACTTTGGAATTGCATTGTGTCTATAGATCAAGTTTGAAAGAACTGTCATTTTGACAATATTGAATTTTCCTGTCAAAGAACAGGTAATACCTCTCCATTTATTTAGTTCTTTCATTTCTTTCAACAGAGTTCTCCTCATATAAATCTTGGACATATTCAGTTAGATTTATATCTAAGTATTTCATTTTTGAGGTGTTAATGTAAATGGTATTACGTTTTTATATTTATTTATTTAAAGACGGAGTCTCACTTTGTTGTCCAGGCTGGAGTGCAGTGGTACGATCACGGCTCCCTGCAGCCTCAACCACCCAGGCTCAAGCTATCCTCCCACCGCAGCCTCCCAGCTAGCTGGGACCACAGGGGTGTGCCACACATCCAGCTAAATTTTGCATTTTTTATAGAGATGGTGTTTTGCCATGTTGCCCAGGGCTGCTCCTGGAGTTGTGCGCAGTGAACTTCCAGTAATTTGTCTGTTACAACGTGGGTTTTCCTGCCTCAGTAATGGTTCTAGAGGCAGTTTCTGCCTTGGTAAGTTGTGATTTTCTGTGTTAATCTGTTTGTTTTCTAGTTGTTGGTGCAGGTATTTGCCATGGGACATCAATTCTTTGAGGGACCAAGAAGATACATGTAAAAATTGTTCATTTTCCTGTTTACTCTGTTTCTTACTTAATAAGATGAGTGATGATGTCCATGCTTCTTACATGCAGGGCCAAAAACTGGAAGTCCTAATTATGCTTTTAAAGCATTTGCCTTTCTCTCGTTTCATGTCTGTATTGTTGAGAACTTTACTTTGAGAGGTATTCTCACAATGCCAAGTTCTTCAGCTCCTTTATTTTACAGAGTATTAGTAATTGAAGGCTAAAAGTCTGTTAATGTTAAAAGTAATCTTAGAAACCATCCAGGTCCAACCCATATTTTTAGGGTGAAAATGAGTTTCAGAAAAATTAAGTGACTTGATCAAGGTATTGAGAGCCAAATTTGGTCAGCCTTGTGCTTTTTCTCACCACATTTCACATCTCTCAATTTTAAATTGCTTAATTTAAAAAGCTCTGTAGTAGGAACATAGTCTACTGTTGTAAGTGGAGTGTTTACACAGTCTACTGTTGTAAGTGGAAGTTTGGCTTAATTTCCAAAAGTATCTGATTAAAAACAGTTTTGTATGACGAGCTCTACTATTGGATTACTCGTTCCTTGCCTCCACCTCAGTTATGTAGTTATGTAGTACTTCCTTCAAGTTGCAGAGGATGGTGACCCAAAGGATTATAAATCATTCTATGATAAGAACACATATACACGTATGTTTACTGTGGCACTGTTCACAATAGCAAAGACTTGGAACCAACCCAAATGCCCATCAGTGAGAGACTAGATAAAGAAAATGTGGCACATATACACCATGGAATACCATGCAGCCATAAAAAAGGATGAACTCATGTCATTTGCAGGGACATGGATGAAGCTGGAAACCATCATTCTTAGCAAACTAACACAGGAACAGAAAACCAAATACCACGTATTCTCACTCATAAGTGAGAGTTGAACAATGAGAACACACGGACACAGGGACAGGAACATCATACACCAGGGCCTGTTGGAAGTAGGGGGGCTAGAGTAGGAATAGCAATAGGAGAAATCCCTAATGTGGATAAGGGGTTGACAGGTGCAGCAAACCACCATGGCACATGTATACCTATGTAACAAACCTGGCAGGAATATCCCATAAGTGATACTGTGTTCTTAGTGCATCATTAGAAGGAGGCAAAAGACAGGCATTCATCTTTTAAAACCAGTGTTTGTGATTTCAACATGTGCCCAAGTCTGAAAACTACTTTGGACAAATATGTATCTATCCTTAGTTTTCTTAAAACATTTTTTTAATATATATATTTTGTTGCACTTTAGGTTCTGGGATACATGTGCAGATCATGCAAGATTGTTGCATAGGTACATATATGGCAATGTGGTTTGCTGCCTCCATCTCCCCATCAACTATATCTGGCATTTCTCCCCATGTTATCCCTCAGCAACCTCCTTGCCCCCTGCTGTCCTTCCCCTAATCCCCCTCAACAGACCCCAGTGTGTGATGCTCCCCTCCCTGTGTCCATGTGTTCTCACTGTTCAACACCCGCCTGTGAGTGAGAACATGCCCTGTTTGATTTTCTGTTCTTGTGTCAGTTTGCTGAGAATGATGGTTTCCAGATTCATCCATGTCCCTACAAAGGACACGAACTCATCCTTTTCTATGGCTGCATAGTATTCCATGGTGTCTATGTGCCACATTTTCTTTGTCCAGTCCATCACTGATGGACATTTGGGTTGGTTCCAGGTCTTTGCTATTGTAAACAGTGCCACCATGAACATACATGTGCATGTGTCTTTATAATAGAATGATTTATAATCCTTTGGGTATATATCCAGTAATGGGATTGCTGGGTCAAATGGAATTTCTATTTATAGAACCTTCAGGAATTGCCACACTGTCTTCCATAATGGTTGAACTAATTAACACTCCCACCAACAGTGTATAAGTGTTCCTTTTTCTCCACATCCTCTCCAGCATCTGTTGTCTCCAGATTTTTTAATGATCGCCATTCTAACTGGTGTGAGATGGTATCACAATGTGGTTTTGATTTGTATTTCTCTAATGACCAATGATGATGAGCATATTTTCATATGTTTGTTGGCCTCATATATGTCTTCTTTTGAAAAGTGTCTGTTCATATACATCAATCACTTTTGATTGGGGTTGTTAGTTTTATTCTTGTAAATCTGCTTTAGTTCTTTGTAGATTCTGGATATTAGCCCTTTGTCAGATGAGTAGATTGCAAAAATGTTTTTCCATTCTGTTGGTTGCCGGTTCACTCTGTTTCTTTTGCAATATAGAAACTCTGAAGTTAAATTAGATCCCATTTGTCCATCTTGGCTTTTTTTGCCATTGCTTTTGGTGTTTTAGTCATGAAGTCCTTGCCTATGACTATGTCCTGGATAGTTTTGCCTACGTTTTCTTCTAGTGTTTTTATGGTATGAGGTTTTATGTTTAAGTCT
>CAUYQU010088101.1:0-12897 GCA_963574635.1 Cheracebus regulus
GGGGGTTCCTCCCAGGTTAAAAGTCCCCTGCTTCCACACCCCTTCGGACTCCATGTTTGGATCCCCTCCTACGAACACTCTCGTGGAAGCCTGTCTTCCCCTGCTAAACTCCATCTCTATCTCTCAATTCCCTTCCACCCAGTGAGGAAGCTGTCTTTCCTCTCCTGGATTCCATCTTTCTGGATTCTCTCACTCAGTGTGACAGGAGCTTTCCTTTTCTGGATTTCCCCTCTGGAGTCCCCTTCTGCACTCTTCGTGGAAGTTTTCTCTGTTCTCCTTTTTTTCCCTATTTCTCTACATAAATAAATTCACTTTCTGCAAACCCTGTTTGGGGTCTGGTATTTACTTTGCAAGTGCACCTGGTCCCCTCTCTCATTCTTGAAAGACCAGGAGAACCTTGGAGAAACATCCTTTCAGGGGAGCTGAGGACTCCCCTGAACCCCAACACCTTTACACCCTGTAATTAATTCAAATGATATTAGAATATAACACCATTGCAATTTATGCTCTTCCCCTGGCACTTATTTTCCCTCCCAAGCTATCCTGTTTCAGATAATATCAATTTATTTCCAATCCATCAGACTCACATCTAAGAAAATTCAAGAACTCTTCTATTGTTTATATAGTGCCACCAAATTCTTTTTCTTTTATAATCTTTCTAATTATCCTTTCTTTTTCAGTCCCAGTGCTAACACCCAGTGCATATTTTCTGTTCAATGCAAATAAACATTCACTTTTTACCTATAGTCTGCTCTGGTCACTGGTCTGCCCTCTTAGTCCCTTTGCTCTTGGAAAATAAAATCTTTCTAGGACCCTACTTTGACCATGTTACTTCCCTGCACAAAGGCTGTATTAGAGTTCTACAGAGGGAAAACAAAATAGGAGATATCTATCTATCTCAGGCCATTGGATTCACACTGGAACTTAGGCCACTGGTTCTTCTGGTTCTCAGGCCTTCAGACTCAGATTAAAATTATACAACTGGCTTTCTAGGGACTCCAGTTTGTAGATGGTAGATCATGAAACTTCTCTTCCTTCATAGTTTTGTGAGCCAATTCCTTAAAATAAGTATATTTACATATATAAATATATATTTTCATATCTATCATATTACAAATGTATGGGATTTATTATATATTTTAATATTATATATCATACAGACATATTTATCGTGTTTTATTTATTTATTTATAATATATATAAAAGATTCATTATTAGGAATTGGCTCACACAATTGTGAAAGCTGAGAAGTTCCATGATCTGCAGCCTGTAAGCTGGAGATCCAAGAAAGCTGGTGGTGTAGCTCTAGTCTGAATCCAAAGGACTGAGAACTAGGAGAGCTAATGGAGTGAGTTCCAGCTAAGGCAGGAGAAGACTAACGTCCCAGAATGAGCAACCAGGTGAAGAGACCAAATTCTCCCTTCCTCTGTCTTTTTATTCTATTCAGGCCCTCAACAAACTGGATTATGCCCACCTACATTGGGGAGGACAATCTGCTTTACTCTGTCCACCAATTCAAATGCTGAGCTCATCCACAAACATACCCAGAAACAATGTTTTACCAGCTATCTGGGCACCCTGTGGCCCTGTCAAGTTGACACACAAAGCCAATCATCACAGGAACCTACTAGTCCTCCTACTAGTTAAATCCCATTTATGCAAATTTAATTTCCACTACCCCAACCATATCCTTCACTTAAGTGGGTCTCCTTGATTTTTGTGAAACTATTACCTTCCCTTCTTCCTCTGGCCTTTATCCATGATGCCTGCCATCGTCTGCCAGGTCGTCTCTCCTCCATCACTTTCCTCTGTCCTATTTTATTCTTCCAACTCTGCTCACATTTTATCTCTCCCAACTGCCTCTAAAAACATCAACCTATGGTGGTTCTAGCTCAAGGGATTATCTTTTGTACTTTCAGGAAGTACCGCATAGTACAGCACTCTCTTGTCCTCTAATTTCTTCTTAATTGTAAATTATTTCTGCTTAATTGTAAATTATAACAAGGCAAAGACTAGCTGTTGTGCTTTCTTTGCATAATGACAAAAAGCCCAGTGTTTAAAGGGATAGAGAATATGAGTAAGTAAGTCATGGAAGAAAAACAAATAAGTAATTGACAGAGAAAAGGGGCTTGACTTCACTTGTGCTCAAAGAAATACAAATCAGAACAAAAATAGAATACCACTTTATACCCATCTAACTAGAAAATACTTGAAAGTAGTGTACATACTTGCCAGCACTTGGTACTGTTGGTAATAGGATCTACTATTCTAACAATCTTAGCAAAATTTTGGCCGCATACCTTAGAACTCAGCAGTACCAATTCAGAGTATATATGCCAGAAAATTCTTAAGCAGGTCCATAAGAGGAAATGCATGAGGATATATACCATTGTTTGTAGTACAAAGGAATTGGAGGCAACTCTAATATCTACCTCTAGGAGAAAGGAGAAAAAATATGCTGTGTGGGAGTATGCTTGTGTTTGTAAGATGAAGTTCTATCCAGCAGTTAGAAGTAATGAATTAGATTTACATAAAGCAACAAGGTTAGATATTTTTAAAATACTAGGATAGTTTTTTTTAAAAGAAAAAAGAGTAAGATCTTCAACAATACCATGCATGTATATTTTTATAAATCTTGTCTGATAAAGACCACTAGAACAAAACTATAAGACAATAAAGCCAAACTTATTAACATGGTGCAACATAGGAGATCATCCACCAGAGAAAACCTGAGTGTCCCACCAAACACAGGAAAAGGCATGGTTACTACAGGACATTGGGGAAAGGGAGAGGTTAAGTGGAGTTTAAATGAAGTGATATTTTGATAGGCTCAAATTAAATCAAAACAGTATTTAACATTGGGCCTGGGCTATAAAGCAAATATAGGGCCCTGTTTCCTTGGAAACTGATACATTAAGATAAACAGAATGTTGTGTCCAAAACTCTCTTACCTGAAGTTGTGCACCTGGATGTTATTATTATTTTTTTTTTTTTTGAGATGGTGTCTCACCCTGTCACCCAGGCTGGAGGGCAGTGGCACAATCTCGGCTCACTGTAGTCTCCATCTCCCTGGTTCAAGATTCTCCTGCCTCAGCCTCCTGAGTAGCTGGGATTACAGGCACCTGCCAACATGCCTGGCTAATTTTTGTATTTTTAGTGGAGACAGAATTGTACCATATTGACCAAGCTGGTCTCAAACTCCTGACCTTGTGATCCACCTGCCTCGGCCTCCCAAAGTACAGGGATTACAGGCGTGAGCCACCTCGTCCAGCCACCTGGATGCTTTTTTGTGTCAAAATAACTAAGATCCTCCAGGCAAAAGTGCAATGTTTCAGTCTTACTGATAAAATTTCAAACAGCAAAGTTTCTGACAATCGATGATTTGAGGAAAACAAAGTTTCTCGGTACTATGTTTGTTTGTTGATTAATAAAAGGAAATCCCCAATTTAAAACATACTCAAAACACTCTATATATCTTTCAAATGTATACACATGACTAAAGAACTATGTTGTAGGTGTTAGAGACAGTGCCTATATGGGGAGAAGGAAATTGGAGTAGTAACAGAAATAAATAACATGAGAAAAAATAAGTCAAGAGCATTAACCAGTGATAGTGTGGCGTGAACTGAGAAGTATGATGAATTCAATTCTATGCACTTATTGGTTTAATAACAGGCCAGGAAATAAGTAAGGACTCTAGCAACACTAGATTCTTTCCTTTTGGCTGGGTGCAGTGGCTCACGCCTGTAATCCCAGCACTTTGGAATGCCAAGGCAGGTGGATCACCTGAGATCAGGAGTTTGAGACCAGCCTGGCTAACATAGCGAAACTCCATTTCTACAAAAAATTAGCCAGGTGTGGTGGCTTGCGCCTATAATTCCAGTTACTTGGGAGGCTGAGGCAGGAGAATGGTTTGAACCTGGGAGGCAGAGGTTGCTGTGAGCCAAGATCGTGCCATTGCACTCCAGCCTGGGAGACAAGAGCAAAACTGTCTCAAAAGAAAAGTCTTTCCTTTTGCCTCAATTACTCCTCAACCACACAGGCATCCCTGTAGACACAGTGCTGTTCCATTTAACTAGTGCCCGAACTGCCAATGAGGCTTTTCTTGTACACATGAACAGGTCTCCACTTGACCACTGCAAAGATTACTGGGAATGACTAGTGTTACGGACTGAACTGTGTCCCTTACAAGTCGCTATGTTGAAACTCTAACTCCCAATGGGACTATATTTGGAGACAGAGCCTTTAAAGAGGTTATTAAGGTTAAATCAGCACATAAGTCTGGGGCTCTAATCCAATAGAACTGGTGTGAGAAGTCAGAGAGACACCAAAGATGGGAAAGCTGTGAGGACACAGCAAGACGGCTGCCTGCAAGCCAAGTAGAGAGGTCACAGAAGAAACCAATCGTTTCACCTTGAGATTGGACATCCAGCCTCCAGAACTATAAGAAAATTGAGCCAAGGAGTTCGAGACCTGTCTGGGCAATATAGTGAGACCCCGTTCTCCACAAAAAGAAAAAAGAAAAAGAAATAAGTGAAAGAAAATAAATTTATGTTGGTTAAGCCACCCAATCTGTAGTATTTTGTTAATGGCAGCCCTGGCAGACTGATACCCTTGGTTTCATGAACTCTGGTGGGAAAAAGCTGTTGGTTGGAGAAACAGGTAAAAAGTATAGTGAAAAGTGGATGAGGACATTATGGGAATTCACAGTGAGAAGAGAGGCCAGTGGAAGTGTAAAATAACAGGTACCTGAGGAGCAACTCTGAGTGAAAATTTTGAGTTTCCATCTTAGATTTTATCAGCTCATTTGTTAATTTCACTACAAACAGGGAGTTCTCAGCAACCAAACTAAATCTTGAACAGTAGTTGAAATTTGGATTTGTAACCTCCATAAATGTCAACCACACACCTCTCAACAAATCATAATAAATTCATTCTCCTTTTTCATAAAACCCCAGAATGATATCATCTCCTAGTTTCCAAAGAGACCATAAGCCCAGAACCCACTCCTGATAATATTAATTTCCTACAGTGCTTAAAGATATGAAATATTTGAGGGGTGGGTTTAGAATATGTTAAAAACATGCATGGGGAGGCATTTTTTTCCTATGGATTTCTTTCTTTCTTTGTCTGTCCTTCCTTCCTTCTTTCCTTCCTTCTTTCCTCCTCCTCCTCCTCCTCCTCCTTCTACTTCTTCTTTTCTCTCTCTCTCTCTCTCTCTCTCTCTCTCTCTCTCTCTCTCTCTCTCTCTCTCTCTTTCCTTCTTTCTTGAGTCTTGCTCTGTTACCCAGGCTGGAATGCAGTGATATGATCACAGCTCACCACATCCTCAAATTCCCAGACTCAGGCAATCCTCCTACCTCAGCCTTAGCCTCTGAAGTAATTGGGACTACAGCCACATACCATCACACCTGGCTATTTTTTAAAAAGTTCTGTAGAGACAGGATCTCACTATGTTGCCCTGGCTGGTCTCAAACTCCTGGACTCAAGCAATCATCCCGCCTCAGCCTCTCAAGTAACTAACTGAGACTACAGCTTCATGCCATCACAGCTGGCTAATTGTTGTATTTTTTGTAGAGATACGGTGTTGCTTTGTTGCCCAGGCTGGTTCCCTATGAATTTCAAAAGCATTTTTTGATTTAAAAAATGTTTAAACATAGGTGTTGTGTTTTATTTATGAAACAGGGTCTCATTCTATTGCCCAGGCTTGTCTCACACTTCTACCTCAGTCTTCCAAGTAGCTGGGGTTGCAGGCTCATGTCACCATATTTGGCTGTTTTGCTTTGCTTTTCTAGGATAGCATAGCTGTCTGTGCATGATAAAAAGTAACTGAGTGAATCAGATCTTCAAATTAAACCTGGAATCCCCTCTGTCCAGTGCCGTAGCCAGCCCCAGCCTCCCTGAGTTCACCTTTATCACTCTTCAGGCCTCATACTTTCTGCGGAGATTTTTGCTGAAACAGTATGGCTTTATAATGCTTAGGCCCTCTTGGTCTTCTATTACACTCCCTTCACTATCCTCAGCTAAGGATTTATAAATTCTCAGAAAGTGGTCCCAGGAAGGTTTTCTCTCCCTCACCAAGATCTCAAGACAGCAGCATTTCTTTATCTTACAATATTCTATACTCGATTTCAACTAACACTAAGTCTCTGGCTATCAATAAAGTCTTTCAAATGCTATTGGTGCAGAACAGCCATCTAACTTTATTCCCATCTCTCCAGGGGCAGCTTGTCTACTGCCACCTATCTAGATTCATGATACTGTTCTGTTTGCACTTCTCATGATCTGGATTAGCACTGACATCCTTCCCTGAAGGACCACTTTCTCCCACCCATTTCCTTGGCGAAACAATGTGCTCTCCAAAATGCAAACTAAACCTAGCATTCACCTAAGCCAAACATCAAGAAGCCAAAATAGTTATCCTATGACTCACATGTTGCTAATAACCCTGAACACACGCTAACCAGAATATTTGCATGGGCCCCAATAAAAGTTCAAATGTTGAATTGCAGACAGTGAATTACTTTTCAATAATATATGCCCCACAGGGTGACCCATTCATATGAACAATTAAGAACCAGCTGTTGGCCAGGCACAGTGGCTCATGCCTGTAATTCCAGCACTTTGTGGGGCTGAGGCGGGCAGATCACCTGAGGTCAGGAGTTTGAGACCAGCCTGGCCAACATGGTGAAACCCCATCTCTACTAAAAATATAAAAATTAGCTGGGCATGGTGGCAGGAGCCTGCAGCCCCAGCTACCTGGGAGGCTGAGGCAGGAGAATCACTTGAACCTGGGAGGTGGAGGTGGCAGTGAGCCAAGATCATGCCACTGTACTCCAGCCTGTGCAAGGCTCTGTATAAAAAAAAAAAAAAAAAAAAAAAAGAACAGCTATTTTAAAACAAGATTTTTTTCTTAATTATAAGTGAATAGAAAGGAAGCATTTATCAAGGACACACACATGCACACACACGAAGCTGAAGCAAAAGAAGTGCCCCATGCTAAGTGTGTTAGTCCGTTTTCATGCTGCCGATAAAGACTTACCCAAGACTAGGAAGAAAAAGAGGTTTAATGGACTTAGAGTTCCACATGGCTGGGGATGCCTCACAATCATGGAAGAAGGCAAGGAGGAGCAAGTCACGTCTTACATGGATGGCAGCAGGCATGAGAGAGCTCATGAAGAGAAACTCCCATTTTTAAAACCATCATATCTCCTGAGATTTATTCACTATCTTGAGATCAGCATGGAAAAGACCCACCCCTATGAGTCAATCACCTCCAACTAGCTTCCTCTCATGATACGTGGGAATTGTGGGAGTTATAATTCAAGATGAGATTTGGGTGGGGACACAGGCAAACCATATCACTAAGATTTAGACAGGCTCAAAATAATAATAGCTAGCACTTATACAGCATTTACTGTGTACCAGATACTGCTGTAAGTGTTGTACCTCTATTAGCTTATTTAATCTTCATAATAGCCCCATGAGGTAACTATTATTTTTATCATCCTCACCATTTTCTAGATGAGGAACATGAGACATCTTTTTCCCTAGGCACTGCAAATGCAAAGATTTCCACGTCTGAATATTGAAAAGAACTCACTATACTCCACAGAGCATACTCATATTCACTTGGGGCTTTCATGTAAAGACCATGGAAACGATGCAGCAAAAGAAAAAGAGCACAGGCAAGCAGTGGGGGTCTGACGGACATCCCATGAGCAGGTTCCCCAAGGTGGTTACACAAGGATCTTACCAGATTCTGTCTCAGGGAGGAACCACCGAGATCTGTGCAAGGAATCTGGGCTTTGAGAGAGCTCAAAGCTATAAAGTCAACAGTGGGTTTCACGTACCCCTCTGGCCACTTATCAAAGACAGGCTGCCTAACTGTTAGATCACTAGAAAACCTTCAGGGAAGAACTGACTCTTGGAATCACCAGAATTTAGCACTTTAAACACAATATTATTCTCACTGCCCTTATCTGGGCCTAGAGTCAAACCCAGATATCCAGGGGTCCCCAGAGATAAAGGGTGAGCTTTTCCCTACTTCTTTCTTCCCCTACTACTGTTAACCCATGTATGTCTCTTCTTTGGACTCCTTATAGTTCATGTTCATTAATCATTTGACTAATTAATTGGTGATTTACAGATGCAGCAGGTTCTCAAGTACCGTTATTATATACAATGTTGTTTTGTTATAACATTAATGAGAAAAAAATAGATTTCTCACTACGGACACTGTCTGCATGGATTTTGCACGTTCTTTCCATGACTGTGTGGGTTTCTCCAGTTTTCTCTCATATCCCAAAGAAGTGCCTGTTAGGTGGGCTGCTGTGTCTAAATGGTCCCAGTCAGAGTGAGTGTGGGTGTGTGTGAGTGTAGCCTACAGTGGATGGCATCCTGTCCAAGGTCGGTTCTCACCTATGTCCTTCACTGCTGGGATAGTCCCTGGTCACCTGAGACTCTGAACTGGAATAATTGAGTAAGTAATTATCTTGTTTTAATTAATCTTTCCTAAATGTATGTATAGCTCACACTTATTTCAAATCTTAATATTATAGGTGTCTTGCTCTTTATTTAGAAGTTCAGTGATGTTTTTATGACCAGAAATATGCCATGGGAACTTAACTCCTGTTTATGCTAATCAGCCTATGGTAAAATTGGTTAATGTCAAGTGAAGACTTATTATATATGAAAATTCTTCCCCCACCACTGCCCAGATCTGACCTCAACAATTAATCACCAGAAATACAGTGCAGCATGGGCTAGTTAAAAGAGATGTATCATGCATGGTAAGATCTGCAGGGAAAGAAGGAAGAAGCCACTCAGCAAAGGTGCTATATTTTAAACATTAAATAGTTAAAGAAGGAAAACATCTCTGTAAGAAGTAATTTTTTCACCCTGTGGGCACAAATGTTTATTTCAAAAAGCAATTTCCTCTGATTCACTGAAGCCATTCCAAGTGTTATTTGCTCAAACTTGATTACAACATCACCTTCTATATTACTTTTATCTGTGACCCCCAAAACTCAGCATAACCTATAAGCTGTTCTCTGGTCTTAAAAATGCCCAGCTCTACTTTGCATTGTCAAGCTACATTAATTTGCTTTTGCTAACTAAAACTTGTGAGTTAAAATAATCATTTATTAGCTTATGAGTCATTTATTAGATTCTATAGATTGCCAATTTGAGCTGGTTCAGCTGGTGGTTCTTCTGGTCTCAGCTGAGCTAACTCATGCTCTACAGTCGGCTGCTGCATTGACTGGGAGCTGGCTGATATAGGACAGTCTCAGAGGGGACAGCTTGTATCTAACCACATAGTCTGTCATCCCGAAAATGGGTACACTGGGTGTGGAAACTGCACAAGGTTCTGAGAGGAGAGAAAGCAGAAGTGAGCCAGGCTCTTGAGGCATAGGCTCAGAATTCACACATTATTACATCTACACATTCTGTCAGCCACAAGACCAGCCTACATTAAAAGGGGTAGAGAAATAAAATCCACTTCTTAATGGGGGGATGGCAAAGTCACATTGCAAAAGGAGTGGATCCAGAGGCAGTGGAAGGGTTGTGGCCATTGCTGCAATCTAGCAAACAGAATTGTCACATAAAACACGGACACTCAGTTAATGAATTTTTTTTTTTTTTTGAGACAGAGTCTCACTCTGTTACCCAGGCTGGAGTGCAGTGGCATAAACTTGGCTCACTGCAACCTCCGCCTCCCGGGTTCAAGTGATTCTCCTGTCTCAGTCCTGCAACAGGCTGGGATTACAGGCCTGCACCACCACGCCCAGCTAATTTTTGTATTTTTAGTAGAGACAGGGTTTCACGATGTTGGTCAGGCTGTCCTCGAACTTCTGACATCAGGTGATCCACCTGCCTGGGCCTCCCAAAGTGCAGGGATTACAGGTGTGAGCCACCGTGACTGACCTGAATAATTTTTTAGTATAGATATGCTCCATGCCATAATTGGGACTTGCCTATACTAAAAAAATTCATTTTTATCCAAAATTCAAATTTAACTTGACATCTTGTATTTTTGTTTGCTAAATCTGCCAACCATACACACAGACCATGTCAAAAATAAGCAAAACCTTTCTTTAAAAGAGAACTTGGAACTAGAAATACTTTTAAATTGCACAACTTCAGCCAGGCACAGTGGCTCATGCCTTTAATCCCAGCACTTTGGGAGGCTAAGGTGGATGGATCATCTGAGGTCAGGAGTTTGAGGCCAGCCTGGCCCTATCTCTACTAAAAAAACAAACAAAAGATTAGCTGGGCGTGGTAATGTGCTTGTAATCCCAGCAACTTGGGAGGATAAGGCACAAGAATTGCTTGAACTTGGAGGCAGAGGTTGCAGTGAACTGAGATTGTGACAATGCACTCCAGCCTGGTTGACAAAGGGAGACTCTGTCTCAAAAAAAAAAAAAAAAAAAAAATTAAAAATACTGGGCTCACACCTGTAATCCCAGCACTTTGGGAGACTGAGGTGGGTGGATCACTTGAGGTCAGGAATTCAAGACCAGCCTGGTCAACAGGTGAAATCCCTGTCTCTACTAAAAACACAAAAATTAGCTGGGCGTGGTGGCAGGTCCCTATAATCCCAGCTACTCAGAAGGCTGCGGCAGAAGAATCACTTGAACCCAGAGGCAGAGGTTGCAGTGAGCTGAGATCGTGCCACTGCACTCCAGCCTGAGCAACACAGTGAGACTCCATTTCAGAAAAAAAAAAAATTAAATAAAAAATTAAATAAATTACACAACCTCACCAATTGTAGTATTAGAATGGGCTGAAAGCTCTAAGTATACCCAAAGGAAAGGAGTAACTTAGTCTCCTCTTAAAATAATATACAATAAGCTTGTCCAACCTGCGGCCTGGAGGCCACATGTGGCTGAAGACAGCTTTGAGTGCAGCCCAACACAAATTTATAAACTTCCTTAAAACATTATGAGTTTTTTTGTAATTCATTTTTTACTTTTTAGCTCATCAGCTACTCTTAGTGTATTTTATGTGTAGCTAAGATAATTCTTCCAGTGTGGCCCAGAAGCCAAAAGATTGAACACCCTTGATATATAACAATCTATTTTATTTCAGTTGTATTAAACGAAAAATTGCTACACAGAAAACCAATAAGAGAAGAGTCTGTACTTTTAGTAATTTGGACCTGTTCTATATTTATAATTAATGCTTTTACCCTCCTACGAGGAATTTTTAAAATCTTTAGAAGATGTTAATTAATCATTATGCTGTTCTAGAATTTATTATAACTAATCAGACCAAAGATACTGGAAACTGATATTGCAAGAACCATACCCATACATGGTAGTAAAATTTGGTGTTTTCCTCTATGGGTTTTTATGACTGACTGTATTTTTCCTACTATAATTTCTGTGACTAGAAGTGATGGTGCAAAGGTCAAATAAATGTGCACCATGAAGCAATGCAACCTATTTCTAGATAATAACTCCCTCAGATGAGGAAAGGGAGTGATACCTGAAAGGTCACAGGCCCCTTACTGTCCCTTTGCACCTCTAGTCATCTCTGTCCACTGCACACGATTCTGCTACAAATTTATGAGAATCCTCTCTGCTGGGATCCTAAGTAAAACGGAATTCAGCATACAGTGCATGCTAAGGGTTATTAACTGGGCTCGTGGTACAGCTTCTTGCACCCAGCTTTGAATAAATCAAGCTCTGTTGTTTACACCAGAATCTTAGACTTGCAAAGGAACTTAAAAATTCCTACTCCACGTCCCCTTTTACAAAACACGAAACAAGACCCTTTCTCCAGGGCTATGCCAGAGTAAAGCAGAGTTCAAGGTCAAAAGATAGCATGGACTGACTTGATAAAAGTAGTATCCACCTAAAGCAGGCCTTTTTTCAGATAAACAAGTACATTTGCCAAGATTTTATGGGGTCAGATGATGATCAAGTCTGCCATGTTAGGACCATATTTATATTCCAAATCTGAGAGAAAAGATTCAGATTTAGAGTGTCTTTCAGAAAAGGACTAACTGCAGATTTCATTAAAATAGAAATATGTGCGGTCGGGCATGGTGGCTTATGCCTGTAATCCCAGCACTTTGGAAGGCTAAGGCAGGCAGATTCCTTGAGGCCAGGAGTTTGAGGCCCTGTCCCTAAACAAAATAAAATATGTGAAAGATTAATAGTTTGAATTTCAATATCACATTTGTAAAAGTAACTAAAGAGATTTAGTTATGAAACAAAATGGTTGTAACCCTCAACCCACGCTTTCTTACTCCATGCCACTGACAATGCCAGTTTCTTTGCTGAAAGTCTCTTCCACTTTCTCTACATTACAAAGCCCCATAAAACCTTTAAATCCTGGATGAAATGCCAAACCATCCATGAAGCTCTCCAAGATCTTCCCACTGCCCTGACTGCTCTCCACATTGAATAGAAAATCTTTCAACTCTAAGCTTAATATTTTCTTACACAAACTAATTTCTTTTTTTTTTTTAAAAGAAGAAGAGAACAGAAGAAAGAAAGAAAGAAAGCGAAAGGAAAAAAAGAATGAGAGAGAGAAAGAAAGAGGAAGAGAGAGAGGGAGAACAGGATTCTTGTTCTATTGCCCAGGCTAGAATGCAGTCTAAAAATGGGTATTAAAAGCCTCTTTTATGCCAATAATTGTGCTTAACAATGGAGACAGGAAGGAATAAGGGATGAAAATAACAAACAAGCAGCCAACCAATATTTTATTTAAACCTGTGAGATGCTATGCAATTGCTGAGCAGTGACTTACTTCCAATTATGTGGTCACTTTTAAAATAGGTGTAATGTGATACTGAGAAAAATGTATGTTTTGTGGATTTGGGGTGGAGAGTTCTGTAAATATTTGCTATGTTTATTTGTTCCAGGTCTGAGTTCAAGTCCTGAATAT
>CAUYQU010088102.1:0-28094 GCA_963574635.1 Cheracebus regulus
GCCACCATCCATTTTCCTTTTCTTCCATATTCTAGAACTCCTGATATTTTTTTTTTTTTTTAAGGGAGTCTTTCTCTGTCACCCAGGCTGGAGTGCAGTGGTTCGATCTCAGCTCACTGCAACCTCCACCTCCTGGGTTCAAGTGATTCTCCTGCCTCAGCCTCCCCAGTAGCTGGGATTACAGGCATGTGCCACAATGCCTGGTTAATTTTTGTATTTTTAGTAGAGATGGGGTTTCCCCATGTTGCCCAGGCTGGTCTCAAACACCTGATCCTCCCACCTCGGCCTCCGAAAGTGCTGGGATTATAGGCGGGAACCACTGTGCCCAGCAGGATTCCTGTTTTTTAAATGGGTCTAGGAATACCCAGGATAAAGACTTCATTTCCTGGTTCCTGTGCAATCTGTGGCCATGAGACTATATTTTGGCCAATGAGGTGTACATGAAAATACTGAATGACAACTTTCAGGAAATCTCATTTTATTGCCAAGAGCCAAGAGGAGCCCTTTTGTTCCCTCCCCCATTTTCTTTTCTTTTCTTTTTTTTTTGAGTCTCACACTGTCCCCCCAGCTGGAGTACAATGGCACAATCTCAGCTCACTGCAACCTCTGCCTCCTGCATTCACGCAATTCTCCTGCCTCAGCCTCCCGAGTCGCTGGGATTATGGGTGCACACCACCACACCTGGCTAATGTTTTGTATTTTCAGTACAGATGTGATTTCACTATGTTGGCCAGAGTGGTCTCAAACTCCTGACCTCATGATCTGCCTGCCTCAGCCTCCCAAAGTGCTGGGATTACAGGCATGAGCCACCACGCCTGCCCCCCTTCCCCATTTTCTTCAAGCCTTTTCCTTCCTGCTGGCTAGAATGTGGGAAATGGCTGGTACTTTGCTAGGCTAGCTCCTGAGGCAGAAGCCAGTTGCTGGGGAGTCTCCAACAACAAAAGAGATGAAGCTGAGACCTGGCAACTTTATGAACTAGACTGCTCGTCTCTGGAAGCTTCCTTTCACTTGAAGAGAAGTAAACCTCACTCTTGATTAAGCTATTTTCATGGGTTTTCTGTCACAGTTGAATTAAGTCTTAAATAATACAATAAATAACATGTAAGCCAGGCACAGTGGCTCACACCTCTAATCCCAGCAATTTGGGAAGCCGAGGCAGGTGGATCTCCTGAGGTCAGGAGTATGAGTCTAGCCCGACCAACATGGAGAAACCCTGTTTCTATCAAAAATACAAAAATTAGCTGGGTGTGGTGGCTCACACCTGTGATCCCAGCTACTCCGGAGGCTGAGGCTTCAGAATCGCTTGAACCTGGGAGGTGGAGGTTGTGGTGAGCCGAAATTGTGCCACTGCACTCTAGCCTGGCAACAGAATAAGACTCTGTCACAAAAATAAAATAAAATAATAATAATAAATAGCACATGAAATTTCTTATTGGGAAAGAATTTTAAACCTATAGAAAAGTTGCAAGAATAATACAGAGAACTCTGGTATACCCCTGACTTAGATTTACTAGTTGTTAACATTTTGCCACATTTGCTTTATCATTCCTTTTTCTTTCTTTTTTTTTTCTGAGACAGGATCTCACTCACTCTGTTGCCCAGTCTGGAGTCCAGTAGTTTAACCAGAGCTCACTGCAGCCTCAACAGTTTGGACTCAGGCAATCCTCCCAACTCAGCCTCCCTAGTAGCTAGGACCACAAGTGCATGCCACTGCACATGGCTAATTTTTTATTTTTTGTAGACCTGAATTCACACTATGTTGCTCAGGCTGGGACTCCTGGGCTCACATAACTCACCTACCTTGGCCTCCCAAAGTGCTAAAATTATAGGCGTGAGCCACTGTGCTTGGTCCTGCTTTATTATTCAAGGACGAGAGTTCCCACATAACCACAGTTAATCAAATTCAGGAATTTTCATAATACAGCACTGTTACCTAATCTATAGTCCAGATTCCAATGTCACCAATTATCCCAATAATGTCTTTTCCAGTCCAGAATCCAATCAAGATCACACACTTAATTGTCATGTCTCAGATATCACTTTTAAAGGGAGTATTTTGTAAAAAGAAAGAGGAGAAAACTCCAGAATAAAAAGACATCATGTTGTTTGCATATGTAGCCTATTGCCACCTTGATCTCCTTACTCTTCAAACGTCACCATTCACCTTTCTCCTGCTATTCAACTCCACCTAGGCCCTGTCCATGGAAGCTTCCTGAGTGTGTTTTCCTAGATCTGCCATGCAACACCCCCTCCTGCTGTTTCCCAATCCTGTTCAGGGAATCCGGTCACGGTGAAGGCCACCGTCACGGCCATGTTAGAGTTCTTGCATTGCTCAAGGGTAGGGACTATCTGGCTGTGCACATCATTTCCAATAACTGCCCAAGGGAATCAATACATTGGAAAAAATTGCACCAGTTGACAGAGAGGTGCTAACAGCAGGTACTGGGATGTCTGGGTGGTGCTTATGTCCTTCTCTCTCTGTTCACCCTGAATCTCAGGACCGATTCCTGGATCTTATCCCAGGAAAGGCAAGAAAGGGGGAGAGGATGGAAAGGTCCAGCTTTCCTGGCGAATGAAATGCACCGACCACACTTCAGGGAAGGCCACTGTCCTTACACTTCTGGTGATTCTAAATTAGTGGCACTGCCACATCTTCAAGCTGCAGTGCCATTGACTTAGAATCACCAGAAGTGTAAGGTGAAGGAGAAATAAAACCCATAGGCAACACAAGGGTTTCCACTGACAATGTCGCTGTCCTTAAAATGACAGCCCTCGGATGCTAGACCTTCACTGCTGGGTGGTGCTCTGCCATTGGGCACTTCAAGCAACCACAAGGGCTACTCCCACCCGGGGACCTGGGCTTCTGCTTCCGTCCCTCCTGTGGCCACCTTGAGAATGTTTCGCCCGTATTTCCTTTTGTTTTTATGTATTTATTAATTATTATTTTTTGAAACAGAGTCTCACTCTGTCACCCAGGCTGGACTGCAGTGGCACGATCTTGGCTCTGCAGCCTCCACCTCCCAGGTTCAAGTGATGCTCCTGTCTTAGCCTCTTGAGTAGCTGCCACCATGCCAGATAATTTTTGTATGTTTGTAGATATGGGGTTTCTCCATGTTGGTCAGGCTGGTCTCGAAATCTTGACCTCAGGGTACCTGCCCACATTGGCCTCCCAAAGTGCTAGGATTACAGGTGTGAGCTACCATGACTTATTATTATTATTATTATTTTGAGACAGAGTTTTGCTTTCGGCGCCCAGGCTGGAGTGCAATGATGCAATTTCAGCTCACTGCAACCTCCGCCTCCCAGGTTCAAGCGATCCTTCTACCTCAGCCTCCCAAATAGCTGGGACTACAGGTGCCTGCCACCACGCCCGGCTATTTTTTTTTTTTTTTTTTTTTTTTTTGTATTTTCAGTAGAGATGGGGTTTCACCATGTTGCCAGGCTGGTCTCAAACTTCTGACCTCAGAGGATCCACCCACCTTGGTCTTCCAAGTGCTAGGATTACAAGCATGAGCCACCGTGCCAAGCCTGTTTTTTAATTTAAGAAAATTTAAATAGAGATAGGGTTCACCATGTTAGCCAGCTGGGCTCAAACTCTTGGCCTCAGACAATCCACCAGTCCTCCAAAGCATTGGGATTACAGGCATGAGCTACCCCATGCCTGGCCTTTCTGGGCTTTGAACCCGATAGTGGAGACATCGGGCCCTTCCAGCACTCCCACCTTGACCCCTAAGTCTTGAGTGTGCAATGGCACAAGTGCAGGTGAGGGAGATTAGAGACACCTAAACCCAGGCCAAAGAGTGTCACTTTGCACTCCAGTCACATTCCCATGACTTCAGCTGGTAAGGACATTTTTGCAACCTGGTTAAATCAGGGGCGATAATATGACATCAATCATTTTGCACTGTGCCCAGGTTAAAATCCGTTCTCTTCCCAAGCCCCTGTGGATGTGGCCCCAGGGAGCCCTTCTACCTCCCACATTCGTGCACTGGACTTGTTTCTCTGGCTCTAACTCACTGCGCTCCTTGCTGTTTCTGTTCTGAGCCTCGTTGTTCCTTCTGCCTGGAACACTGTTCTCCAGACCTTCATTACTGAGGTCTCAAAATATTATGCTTCACTCCTTCTCGAACTGCCCCCTCTAAAGCTGCCTCCTTCCTCCCCTGAGTCTGGTTATTCTCTATGCTCCTACCCTGTTTTATGGCCACTCATCACTTTCCAGCAGACAGAACACTGGGATACCACTATATCTCCTGCGTCAGGCACAGGACAGGCATGCAGTGGGCATTCAGCAGACATTTGCACTGAATGAACAATTATGATCTAACCCAGAATTCCCAAATCTCCTGAAAATTGAGCATCAACTCCCTTCCAGGAGTCAGTCAAAAAATCACTGTAATAAACAAATGGCATGGTTTCTAAAAAAAAAAAAAAAATCAGTATCATTATAAAAGGGGAGGTGGGACTATGAAAGAAAATATAAGAGATGTAACCAAATACAATGTGCACATAATTTCCATTCTGATTCCACAATAACTGCAAAAAGACATCTTTGAGGTAATCAATTTGAATATGGGCTAGGTATTACATTATATTTAAAAATTATTGTTAATATTAGGTATAATAATTACATGGTGGTTATTTTTTTTAAAAAATCCTTATCTATTAGTTATCCATACTGACATATGAATCAACATATTTGAGATTTGGTTTATAACACATTAGCAAAAAAAAAAAAAACCCAAAACCAAAATACAGCAAAATGTTGGTAATTGTTGACACTGAATTTGGATTCATAGAGGTTTCATGCTCTTTCTCCTTTTTGTAATTTTCCAATTTTCCAAAAGAAACATATTTTAAATGTCACTGAAGCCCTTAAACCAGGATGTACCATCTTTTTTCCCATTAACCAATTCAACTCATATATATATGAGTATATATATATATGAGTTGAATATATATATATGTGGTATATATATATATATATACACACATGTGGTATATATATATATATACATATATATTTTTTTTTTCTTGAGATGCAGTCTGCCTCTGTTGCCCAGGCTAGAGCATATATATATATGATATATATACTTGCACTGTGCCCAGGTTAAAATCCATTCTCTTCCAGAATATATATATATATATAAATCCGTTCTCTTCTGGAAAATATATACATATATTTTTTTCTTTTTTTTTTTTTGAGATGCAGTCTGCCTCTGTTGCTCAGTCTAGAGTGCAGTGATGCAATCTCAGCTCACTGCAAACTGCCTCCTGGGTTCAAGCGATTCTCCTGTCTCAGCCTCCTGAATAGTAGGGTTACAGGCGCCCACCACTACGCCTGGCTAATTTTTGTATTTTTAGTGGAGATGTTTCATCATGGTGGTCAGGCTGGTCTGGAACTCCCAACCTAGGTGATCTGCCGGCCTCAGCCTCACAGATTGCTGGGATTACAGGCATGAGCCACCACACCCAACCTCAATTCATATTGATTGAAACTTTGCTGTGTTAATGTGTGCTGGTAGGATTTATGTAGCTCTGAGGGGTACAGAGCTACATCAGACATGATCAAACATCAAATATGTACAGGATAAGTATCTATAGTAGTTTGCATTTGGTCACCTGGGCATGGAAAACGCTGATTCTTCCCAGATGCTGGATATGCTGATTCAACAAACTCTTGGGACCTGCTGTTTCACAGCCTCAGTCCTAAGGCTGACAACCCACCCTTACTAAAAAAGGGAAGGTGGGGCTATGAAGGCTATCTTGGGAAAGACACTTACTGTTTCCTCATTTATAAAAAGCAGCTAATGATAGTTATGAGTGTAAAGTGAGATAATAACAGTCAGCCTGGTGCCGGCCAAGTCTACTGATCAGTTGTCAATGGTATGGCTAACAGCATATCTAGCTGGGCAGCCCACCAGTAGTCCTTTGTGTGATTAGAAAAAGGTGTCCCTTTCTCAGGACTGGCATAGCCCTCAACAGGGTAAAGGGCTTGGTGAGCGAAGGGACAGCTGTTTTTACTTCCCTGGCTGAGCTCCTTGGCATAGGGTTCAATCTGGACATCACATACAGGACCTGTGAGTAAGTTTCCCAGGCGTACCCTGATCCCCACCAAATTTCCCAAGAGGAGTAAAAGCTCCAGAGCTTGCCTACAATTTAGCATGTGGGTGAATGGGCTCAGCATTCAAAAAGCAGTTGCGTGGTAATAACCAGCTTGTGTTTGGGGGTTGCTGTGGCAGAACTGCAGGATTAAAAAAAAGCAACTTAGTTGCTTTGCAACTAATCTTCTCCCCCCCACCCCCAATACCACCCTTCTCACGGCCACACTGCCCTGCCACCATCAGTCTGAAGCTTGCCAGGCTGGGGTCCTGTTAAATGTGCCATTCCTAGTGTTCAAGGGATACCAGACAATTATATTGATTAGTTTAAAAACATATTCTAATGAGCATATTCATATTCACTAAAAAGTGGCAACAGGGATGGTGAAAAATTTACCAGTGTCAATTAATTTGCTTGTTACAATCAGAATGCAAGATACTTTATAACTGAGATTGATTAAACCTTGTCTTGTCTCTTGCTCTTCAGTGGACTTCTCCTCCCCCTCCCACCTCCCCCTCTTCCTCCTCCTCCTTCTTCTTCAGTTAAAAGGCTAACACTGTTATCTTCAACAATCAGGCCATTCACTTCAGCATGTATTTTGCTATGCAGTGGATTGAAATGTACCATCCACATCCCAGCTGCAGGCACCATTAATACTTCCATGGATGGCCACACAAGTGCACATCTGTTTTTTAGATGCAGATGAAGTTAAAATGTGCCTGATTGTGTAGACGACCATTTCGGAGAGACACGTTCCTCACTCAGAGTGCTGTGCTATAGAGGAAAATGAACATGGTTCACGTGTCCCATATTTAGACATGGAAAGATGCCACATGTAGACATTTGGAAATCTTAAAAATCCAACTACATTCCAATTATAGACTATGTGCAAGGCTGGAGAAATATTTCATAAAGTTGGTTCTTTTGTCAACGTTAGAGTGAAGGATCACATGTCATCAGCATTAAAATCTTTATAAATTCTTTAGTAAAACATCATATAAATACATATACACTCATATATACAATATGCACACACATACAGTTGTACACATGTACACAACTTGAAATACACCAGAAAAATGATAGGTCAGAAAATGCTACCTCGAATAGGCAAATGAAATTAAACCAAAGGTCACATGCCAAGGTAAATCGTAATAAGCAGAGCATATTACACAGTTGGTCTTAGACTAATTTGATAACTAAGCCTGCTGGCTCCCAGATAACAAGTGTAGGGAATTGCTAAATAAAGCAAATAGGATATGTTAAATGTATACATTAAAGCATGGTGTGTGTTTACATTTTCTGAGGCAGGTCAGTCATAGTGAAGTTTCTTTCAAGACTCTGCCTAAAATATTGGCCCCAAGTGTGTCATGAATAACAGCCTCTCTACTCTTTAATATGTATCAAGATCTTGAAGAGAACAAGATGCCTCCACTATTGCAGGATTTCTTTTTTTTGAGACAGAGTCTTGCTCTGTTGCCCAGGCTGGAGTGCCATGGTGCCATCTCAGTTCACTGCAACCTCTGCCTCCCAGGTTCAAGCAATTCTCCTGCCTCCGCCTCCCGAGTAGCTGGGACTATAGGTTTGTGCCACCACATTGGCTAATTTTTGTATTTTTAGTACAGACAGTGTTTCATTATGTTGGCCAGGCTGGTCTTGAACTCCTGACCTTGTGATCCCCCTGCCTCGACCTCCCAAGGTGCTGGGATTACAGGTGTGAGCCACTGCACCTGGCCAAAGGATTTTTAAAAATCAAATAAAGCTCTTAAAGAATTTTGAATAAGTGCTAGGTTAGAGCTGGGAAGAATCAATACTTTGAGAATATATTTTAAAGACCTTTTTTTTCTGAGATAGAGTCTCACTCTGTGGTCCAGGTGGGAGTGTGGTGCAGTTGGCTCACTGCAGCCTCAGCTTCGCAAGCTCAAGTGATCTTCCTACCTCAGCCTCCTGAGTATCTGGGACTACAGGCATGTGCCACCATGCCCAGCTATTGATTGATTGATTGATTAGTAGGTGTTGAACAAGCTGGTGCTGAACTCCTGAACTCAAGTCATCCTCCTGCCTTGAACTCCTGAGCTCAAGTAATCCCTCCCAAAGTGCTGGAATTACAGGTGTGTGCCACCACACCCGACCTTAAAGAACTTCTAAAGATGCAATTAAACCAACAACTACATGCAAATATACTTTCTAATTTAAGAAACACTATTTTCTATCTCTTAGCCTACTCAACTGATTTTCTTTGATTTTTTTTTTTTCATAAAAACTTTTCTGACACTCCCCTCCCTCCTCACCAAACTGGTGTTTTTTTTTTGTTTTGTTTTGGTTTGGTTTTTGTTTTTTGAGAGAGTCTTGCTCTGTCGCCAGGCGCCAGGCTGGAGTGCAGTGGCGCGATCTTGGCTCACTGCAACCTCCGCCTCCCGGGTTCAAGCAATTCTCCTGCCTCAGCCTCTGGAGTACCTGGGACTACAGATGCGAGCCACCACACCCAGCTAATTTATATATATATATATTTTTTTATATTTCAGTAGAGACGGGGTTTCACTATGTTGGCCAGGATGGTCTCGATCTCTTGACCTCGTGATCCGCCCGCCTCAGCCTCCCAAAGTGCTGGGATTACAGGCGTGAGCCACTGTGCCCGGCCCACCAAACTGGTTTTATTTGGGAAAATGAAAAAATATTTCGAGTTATTTCCAAGAAAGTGTCTACAGTGTGAATCCCAGGAAATCATGATTATCTAATATGTATGTTATTAAGATAATTTTCTCCTAACTCTGGGGTTCCCACTGCTTGCCTTTGGACACTGCCTATCTTTGGTCACTTTTGTTTCTAGTTCCAAAGCAGTAAATGCTCTTTACAAAAATTCACATAACATCCTACCATAGAGAAATCATTACTTAACAATTTAGTATCATGCCAGATGGTTTCCTAGGAAAACATTTTATCAAAACAGTGCTTATTGAAACAAAACAATTTATGTCATTTATTATTTATTTTGCCTTCTTACTAAGAATATATCATGGATAACTTTCCTTATAGAAATACTTAGTTCTATAAGCTCATTTGTGTGTGTGTGGTTACATACCATGCTATTTTATGAATGTACCACAATTTATTTAACCAATTCCCTAATGTTTGTAAATGAATATAAACAAATGCTTTAAAAAAAAATCCTTGCATATACACCTTTGCGAATGTTTCCTATTTAAAATGTTTACTTATAAGTAACCAGCTACATTTTGTCTATTTTTCAGATGGAGTCTTGCTCTGTAACCCAGGCTGGAGTCCAGTGGCGCGATCTCGGCTCACTGCAACCTCTGCCTCCCGAGTTCAAGCGATTCTTTAATTTTTGTATTTTTAGTAGAGACGGGGTTTCACCATGTTAACCAGCATGGTCTCGATTTCTTGATCTCGTGATCCGACCGCCTTGGCCTCCCAAAGTGCTGGGATTACAGGCATGAGCCACCACGTCCGGCCTGATGATTTTTAAAAACAGAGAAAATGGGTGATGGCGCAGGCCTGTAGCCCCAGCTACTCGGAAGGCTGAGGCAGGAGAATCGCTTGAACCCGGGAAGCAGAGGTTGCAGTGAGCTGAGATCGCTCCAGGACTCCAGCCTGGCGACAGTGCGAGACTCTGTCTCAAAACAAACAAACAAACAAACACACAAACAAAACTATAAATAGACCAAGAATTACGTAAATGACAAAGGGATTGGCAAATGAGCCTTGAAAAGTACGTGTTTCTATATTTCATGTAATCCAACACACATATTTCCAAGCCAGAAAATCTGCAGAAAAGAAATTCTGGGCGGAGGGATTCAGGATCACTTTCAACAACCCCGGCAAGCCTAGGACCGCTGGGGGACAGAACCCCATGCCTGTGGCCTTTGAATGAGGCCTGGTTGTGAAGGTTTGACCGAAGTCTGCGTCTCTTTCCTCCTGCCCTTGTCTCCAAGCGACTGCTCTTCTCCTTCCAGTCACTGTGGAGGGTGTAGGATTCATTGCACCTCCATCGTTTTATACTTGTCCCAGAGGCAAAGGGAATTCAAGAGCTGAGAAAGATCCCGTGCTAATTCTTAGTATGGCACTGAACTGAAAACAACTTGGTAAGACTGCAGGAGTCAAGTCAAACATGAAAACTGAGAAAGACTTCAGAACAAACATTGTTTCTTTGCCATTTTGTTGGACAGTTTTGATCCTTTTGTAATAGAAAATTTTCATTCAGGACTTCTTTCCATGTTGCAATTTGCCATTGCATCATCCTCAAGTCATGGTATGTTTTTCAATGGGCTATTTGTTTTAGAGACTTTTTTCCTTTTCTTATTGCCAAATTCTGTGAACAATGAATTACTTCAGTGGGAAACGCCATACCATCTTCGCGGCAAGATCATGTGTGCAATTGTATTCCTTTGTGCTTTCATTGGTTTGGTTATGTGTTATAAAAGAAAGCATTCTTTTTTTTTTTTTTTTTTTTGAGACAGAGTCTTGGTCTGTTGCCAGGCTGGAGTGCAGTGGCCCAATCTCTGCTCACTGCAACCTTTGCCTCCTGGGTTCCAGCGATTCTTCCACCTCAGCCTCCCGATTAGCTGGGACCACAGGCACGTGCCACCATGCCCGGCTATTTTTTGTATTTTTAGTAGAGACGGGGTTTTACCATGTTGACCAGGATGGTCTCGATCTCTTGACCTCGTGATCTGCCCACCTCAGCCTCCCAAAGTGCTGGGATGACAGGCGTGAGCCACTGCGCCCGGCCAAAAGAAAGCATTCTTGCAGTACAAAATGATAGACCGTGATGAAAAGAAATAAAATCCAAACATGTTCTTTACCTCCCTGGACCTTGGGCTATTCACCATTAATGGGGAGTCACCCACCGCAGGGCTTAGGGAACTTGACCAAAGTCATGCAACTAGTAACGAAGAAAGCCAGGATTTAAACTCAAACATTTTGGCTGCAGGGTCCATACTCTTGAGAGCACTCAAAAAAAAAAAAAAAATATATATATATATATATATGGCTAATTTTACCACACACACCCAGCCAGCCCTGTGGTTAAGTAAAACGTTGAAAAATTAACAGCCTCTACTCAAGAGGAGAAATTTAATCTGAAGTCCCAAACAGAACCCCGGGAGGTGGAAGCATACCAAACTGAAAGCTGAAGATTAGAGTGAACTCTGTATACTGAATGGTAGGCGTTCCAGATTCTGTTCCCTTTCATACTCCTAGAATGGTGGAAGTCACTTTTATCTACCCAAAGCAGAAGCATTCTTAGGAGGCTTCTTAGTCTTAGAAGAAACTAAATGGTCCCATAAAAAAAAAAAAAACATCTGGGCATGGTGGCATAGGCCTCTGTAGTCCCACCTACTAGGGAGGCAGAGGCAGGAGGATCACGTGAGCCCAGGAGGTTGAGGTTGCAATGAGCTATGATTGTGCCACTGCACTCCAGCCTGGGTGATGGAGTGAGACCTCATTTCCAAAAAGAAAAAGGGAAGGAAAGGAAAGAAGGCCCTTCTAGTACTGCCTTTTGGGGTCACACAAAGAAAAACCTAGATTACTGCCAGATCACCCTACAAAGGTCTACCAGTTACCAAACCTATCAATCACACAGACTCCAATCAAGTGTTATAGAGCCTCATTCTTAAATACAAGTGGACAGTCAGAGATCACTAGACCATTTTCAAAAGAAAAAGTCTGAAGCAAACAAAAACAAACAGAAAAAAGGAACTCAGAGGACACAGAAACAATACAAGGGGTAGAAGAAAAGTTTTAAAAAATTCACTGTATTTAATATCTTCAGAGTAAAAAAAGATATTTCATGCATGAAATAAGAACAGGATATTTTTTAAAAAAACAACAAGGAGGCTGGGCATGGTGGCTCATGCCTGTAATCCCAGCACTTCGGAAGGCCGAGGTGGGTGGATCACCTGAGGTCAGGAGTTCGAGACCAGCCTGACCAACATGGAGAAACCCTGTCTCTACTAAAAATACAAAATTACCCGGATGTGGTGGCGCATGCCTGTAATTCCAGCTACTCTGGAGGCTGAGGCAGGAGAATCATTTGAACCCGGGTGGCAGAGGTTGCAGTGAGCCGAGATTGTGCCATTGGACTCCAGCTTGGGCAAGAGTGAAACTCCATCTTAGAAAAGAAAAGAAAAAAAAAAAGACAGCTTCCCGTAAATGAGAAGCATATACTTCCATATTTTAAAGAGCCAAGTGGCTGGGCGTGGGTGGCTCACACTTGTAATCCCAGCACTTTGGGAGGCCAAGGCAGGTGGATCACGAGGTCAGGAGTTCAAGACCAGCCTAACCAACATGGTGAAACCCTGTCTTTACTAAAAATACAAAAAAAATTAGCTAGGCATGGTGGCGCACACCTGTAATCCCAGCTACTCAGGAGGCTGAGGTAGGAGAACTGCTTGAACCTGGGAGGTGGAGGTTGCAGTGAGCGGAAATCATGCCACTGCACTCCAGCCTGGGTGACAGAGTGAGACTCCATCTCAAAAAAAAAAGAGCCAAGTGATTAAAATAATTAATGGAAAAACCCCTCAAATCATGGCAAGTCACCATGAAATATGAGAACACACATTGAGAAAAACAGCTGACAAGGAAGAAAAAGAAGAGTGGGGCTGGCTGTGGAGGACCCAGCAGCAGTGGTAGCAACTAGAAGGAATACATGGTGTAGTGGAGCGTGATACAGAATCATGGAGTCTCGTACAAAATTCTGAAGAAAAATGATTTTTCAACTGAGGATTCTATATCTAGCCAAACTATGAAGCACTGGGGTAAAATAAAGACATTTTGACACTTTGGGAGGCTTAGCTGGGAGGATGGCTTCAGCCCGGGAGTTCAGGACCAGCCTGGGCAACACAGTGAGACTCCATCTCTAAAAACAGGCAAACAGAAACAGCCAGGCATAGTGGCACGTGTCTGTAGTCCCAGTTACTTGGGAGGCTGAGGCAGGAGGATCACTGGAGTCCAGGAGGCTGAGGGTGCAGTGAGCCATGATCATGCCACTATACTCCAGCCGGGCAACGGAGTGAGATCTATCTCAAAATAAATAAATAAAAATTTAAAATGTAAAAAGCAAGGGGCTCAGAAATTACTGTCCATGTACCCTTTCTTAAGAAACTACTGGAGGATTTATTTCAGAAAAACAGAATTAAACCAAGAAAGGAAAAGATATGGGGTTCTAGGAAAAGAAAATCTAATGTAGAAGAATTACAAAAGCAAGCCCCAAACAATAGCATCTTGGGGCTGGCTAAAACCATTTCAAACAGGTGGAACTAAGAACTGGGAGGGGAAAATCTCAGAGGGAGTAGAGAAGTGGAACCCATAAAGTATTTGGAATGTTTTGAATAAAACAAAAAAGTTTAATATTCATGTGACATATCTGTTGGAACACTTGAAGAAAACTAACAATAAACCCATAGAAAATCTAGTAGAAAAAAATGAAGTAATAATTAGCTCTGGATAAAAAAAAAAACCCAGCCTATAAAAGAAAACATAACTATAGTAAACTACTTGACTCAGCAGTGACAATATTTACATGGTCCTAGTAATAGACTGTACTATAAGTAAGTTATGGGAAAGGAAAGACAGAAAATAGAGTGTAGGAGAGAAAGCTAAGTTCTCATCTACTATAACTGAGAGTCAACAGATAATACCAAAAATTGATCAATAATCAGTGTTATATGTATATGTAAGGACATTTCAGGAAGGATATATGAGAAGCTGGTAATACTGGTTGCCTGCCAAGAGAAAATTTGGGAGGCTAGGGACCAGCGTAGGAAAGAGACTTTGATTGTTTTTATCTTTTTTCTTGAATGTTGAACTATGTAAATATATTACCTATTTTAATAAAAGAAGGAAAATGTAAGAGAAAAAAGATAATTTTTAGAAACATGGAAGTAACTAGCAGAAAAATAGCTAAGAATGTTGAAAGGGGCTGCCTTTAGGGTAGAAGACTCTTCTAGTAAGGAGAAAAGAGACTGCTGTATTTAGATATAAGCTTTTAAAAGTACCACCTCATTTTAAAAAATTAAGTCCATGTGAGCTGGGCATGGTGGTTTATGCCTGTAAATGTAATCCCAGCACTTTGGGAGACCGAGTTGAGAGGATTGCTTGAGCCCAGGAGTTCAAGGTTACAATGAGCTATGATCATATCACTGTACTTCAGCTTGGGTGACAGAGGGAGACCCTGTCTCAAAACAAAACAAAACAATTAAGTGCACATGTTTATATAAGTAAAAAGTTACTAAAACAATCTAGAATGAGAGAACTGCTTTTCTGGGAGAAGTTAGCTTAATTGTACAGATAAACTAAATTAGGTAAACACAAACTTGACACAGTAAGAAATTTGTGCAATCCCAAGCCAAGTGAGCAAAATGCTAATGCCCTTAATAACTGTTTTTTTGTTTTCCCACAACATTGTCTTAAAAGGTACAGTCTAAAATGGATTTGTATGTGAATAACAAAAATATAGCTGAAATCACAAAGTAGGGATATGTTTCCTAGGCTTCTTTCGTTTGCAGCACATGTTTTGAGATGTAAACCTAGGTTAGGTGCAGTGGTTCATGCCTATAATCCTAGTACTTTGGGAAGCTGAGGCAGGATGATAGTTTGAGGCCAGGAGTTTGAGACCAGCCTGGACAACATAGTGAGACCTCATCGCTGCAAAAAATAATAATAATAAATTAGCTAGGCATGGTGGCTCATGCTTGTAATCCCAGCTACTCAGGAGGCTCAGGTGAGAGGATCACTTGAGCCTAGGATGTGGAGGTTGCCAAGATTGTGCCCCTGCACTCCAGCCTGGGCAACAAAGCAAGACCCTGTCTCAAAGAAAAAAAATGATGTAAATCTAGAAACTAATCCTATTATAATATTAGAGAAGCAATAATCTACAAGTTTCAGATATTTACAGTAACCACTGAATTGCATTAGATCAACTAAACAAAGTAGTCAGCTGTGGCTACATACACTTGGTAATGTAAAAGTTATTTTTTTCCCCATAAATTATTAGAAAAACTAGGTTCTTACATGATAGGATTCCACTTTCAAAAATCTTACCTCTTAGAAAGACACCCTTTTCACCTTCAATTCTGGAGAGCATGGTACATGTCCCAACCTGTTTCTCTAATTCACATAATTCACTGGCAACTGATCACTTGGGCACAAGTGGCCACATGAAAATTCCCCTCAGGTGGCATCTTGGGTTCAAGCCCTGTTGGAGCTGTTAGAGCTGCCTCACTGGGTAGAAGAGGCCTTCCTATTACTGAGGTGTGGTGTTAACTCAGGCTATAACAGAGGCCAATGCCTGAAGTCCACTTGCTCTGCCACAGTTCAGAAACTACTGTTTCACATTTACTCCTTCACTCACTGTAATGGCTAATTGTATGTGTCTATGTGCCTGAGCCATGTGGTGCCCAGATATTTGGTCACACATTATTCTGGGTATTTGTATGGGAGTCTTTTGCATGAGATTAACATTTTCATCAGTAAAGCAGATCGCCCTCCATAATGCGGGTGGGTCTTATCTAACTAGTGAAGGTGCCACTAGAACAAAAGGATGAATGCTTTCCTGTGTAAGAGAGAACTTCCCAGCAGATGGTCTGTGGACTTTCGCTGCATTAGCTCTTCCTGCCTGAAGGTTGAAGGCATAGCCTGTGGCTCTGAAGGCCTTGGAATTGGAACCCTGGCTTTCCTTGGATCTCAAGCATGCTGGCCCACCCTACAGATTAGACATGTCCAGCTCCATAATCATATGAGCCAATTTCTTATAATAAATCTCTTTATATATCAGTATCCATATCCTCTATGTCTGTATCATCTATATTTCCAAATGTCTATATCTCCCACTGGTTCTGTTTTTCTGGAGAACACTGATACACTCAATTCAAACATATTTCTTGAAGTTGTACTGTATGCCAAGCAGCAAGCTAAATGACTAAGTGCCAGAATAAAGAGTTAAAACTACAGTCCTTACCCTTGAAAGTTTAGAAATCTGGCAAGAATGTAGACAAGAAATAGCTTTTCCTTAAAGTAAGCTGGCCAAGTTGGTCCCACACGGAGAGAATGTGCACATGAATTTCATTTAGGAGGTTTACACTTAATCATAATCAGAGTCTGGCCAAATTTGCTTAAGCACTCATTTTTTTTTCCTAGTGGATGGAAGTTTCCAGTGAAATATTGCAACTTTTCATTCCCTAATAAGTTAGCTGCAGAAGACAATTGTACATTGATTTGCTCTTGATCCACGGAGCAACCCTTACTAATGCTTTTGTGTGAGTCTTAGACATAATTGACCATCTTGGAATACTGCCCAATATTCAGTCATCTAGGAAATTTGTTGGACCTGCCTTGTAGCGGTTGGCCTGTGAGAACCAAATGCTACAAAGGAAACTAATAAGTGTACTAGTTTTGTCTTTGAGAGTTCTTTGAGCATGAACCATTCACTAAGCAGGGAACTCTAGGGGGAGCAGAATATTCCAAAGGATTTTGCTGTGCATTATGTCATATGCAGAGTATATCAGAAAGAGCAATGCCTTTAAAGTCAGCTATGACTCCAACTCCAGGACCTGCTTCTGAATAGCTAGTGACTTTGCAGAATGTGCTCAATTTTTCTAAGCCTCAGTTTTCTCATCTCTAAAATGAGGACAACACCTTTTCATAGTATTCCTGTTAGGGCTGAATGGGATCATGCATGCACAGTGACAGGAATGATGCCACTATATAGCACGTCTGTTCAATTCATGGAGGTTCTTTCTAGCACAAAGCTTTGGTGTATCTTTGATTCATCTCTGTGCTTGTAAAAGCAGTAGGGGCTGGTTATAAACATTTGCTTGCAAAGTGTTTCCATATAAATAGAGTCTCCGTCTCAAAATTTTGTATTGCGGTTTTAGAACAAAGGAGCTATTTTAGTCTAAAATACAACAAAATCTTTGTTCCTCAGAATACTAGAGAATGAGCAGTAAATGGATGTCCAAAGAGTCTGGTCAATGAAGAGTTAATCACACTGGCAAGATGAGCAGGGCTAGTCTTCCTCTCCCTCCCAGGGAAACATAAAAATGCAATTGAAAGAATAGAAATTGAAGTCATTATTGTGTTTGTGAGCCAGAGAGCTAGCTCCCAACCCTCTCCTCCCCTTTTTAAAAATGAAGCCTGGCAAAGCGTGGTGGCTCACGCCTGTAATCGCAACATTTGGGGAGGCTAAAGTGGGAAGATCAGATCACTTGGGCCCAGGAGTTTGAGATCAGCCCTAGGCAACATATGGAGATGCTTGTAGAAACCCTTGTCTCTACAAAAACTAAAGAAATTTAAAAAAATTAGCCAGGTGTGGTGATGCACACCTGCAGTCCCAGCTACTTGGGAGGCTGAGGTAGAAGGATCGCTTGAGCCTGGGTGGTTGAGGCTGCAGCTAGCCATGATCACACTACCGTACTCCAGCCTGGGTAACAGGGTGGGACCTTGTCTCAACACAAATAAACAAAAAACTCTTTGAAGCCTAGATGGCCAGCATGGTGGCTCATGCCTATAATCCCAGCACTTTGGGAGGCTGAAGTGGGAGGATGCCTTGAGGCTAGGAGTTCAGAATCAGCCTGGGCAACATAGTGAGACCTCATCTTTTAAAAATAAGGCCTGGAAAACTCTAAAAATCTCAGTAGTAGCACACAAGACTTATTTGTTTCCTTTGGAGAAGCTAAGGAGATTGGTGATTTTTGCTAGACTGTCTCAAAAGTATTTATTTCTAGAATCTTGAAGCTTTGTTGTATCTCTGATTCATCTTTGTGCTTGTAAAAGCAGTCAAAAAGCATTAGATACCACAGCTTATTCTACTCCACTATAATATTTAGCAAAGAATAACTCAAGGGAGTTAAGGAAAGGGGAGAAGAAAATCAGGGGAAATTTTTAGAGATATAGTTCATTTAGAAGGTCATAAAAAGATGGCTCAAAATGCAGCGTAAAGATGGTAACTGACTCATAGTCTAAAAATTGCACTAAACAGTTCAGGGAAGTTGTAAAATAGAGATACAACAATGGAAACATTACTCATCACCAAACCAAAAGCATAGCAAAGTTGTAACTCTTACTTAAAATAGCTGAAAATAATGGGTTGTGGGAAAATGTTCAAGAATATCACACTAATGGAAATAGATGATCCTATGTATTTGATAAATATTTTCAAGCACTAATTTTATAAAGTTTATTTCTCATGGCATCAACTGGTAGGCATAGCTTATTATGTTATTAAACTCAGAGCTAAGGTTAGTTCTTCAGAAAGCCTGGAGATAATGCAGTGCTGACTGTAGACCACACGGTTTACTGACAAACCATCTTGGGAGACAGTCTTCTTACAGATTTAGAAAAGTATATTCAAATTTTGATGAATCTTTTCAGGTGTTAAAGTTTGAGTTATAAGCACAAGAGCGAAGAAAAAAATCTAAGCAGAGATTCAAATGGTCATATAAGAATTTTTAGGCTGGGTGTAGTGGCTCATGGCTGTAATCCCAGCATTTTGGGACACTGAGGCTGGAGGATTGCTCGAGCCCAGGGGTTCAAGACCAGCATAAGCAACATGGCAAGACCCTCTCTCTTCAAAAAATAATTTTAAAAAATTAGCCAGGTGTGGTGGTGCCCAATTGTGGTCCCAGCTACTCAGGAGGCTGAGGTGGGAGGATCAGTTGAGTCCAGGACCAGGCCATGATTATACCACTGCACTCCAGCCTGGGTGACAGAGTGAGATTCTGTCTCTAAAAATATATATATATATATTTTCGAATTTCGTAAAAATTCGATGAACTTTTAATGTAAGGTAGTACAAATAAGCTTTTATTTCCCAAAGCCACCATGAAGTGGCTTCATATGGTCTCAAGAACAAGTTCAAAATCCTCATTCTGATATTGAAGTAAAATAGAGTCCCATTTTATGTCTTTGTCCTGAAAACAATACTCATCACAGACTAATCATTTATATGCAATTAACAGTGCTAGACAATTTTCTTAATCCTTAGAACAACCTGCAATGGCCAGGACGTTCATTTACAGATGAGAAAACTGAGACACTGCATCTTAAGCAAATTGCTCAAGGTCACACGCCTTTAGAATACAAACCCCAACCACTGGTCTCCAGGAAGAAAGCCTGTCTTCTTTCTCTCCATGTCAAGTGAGTTGCCAAATCCATGCTCATGCAGCCTTCTGAGCCACTGCTCAAGCTGTTTGCCTTTAGGTGAAAAGCATCTCCACCTTCTCTGCTTACCCTTCCAGTTCTAGATCATCCCTCGAAGCCCTAGAGCCAGCACTTGTAACCTGATTGTGTCCAAGAAGGGCAGTCTCCCCTCTTCTAGCTTGGTGGTCAATCTCCCCTCTTCTAGCCTGGTGGTCAGTCTCCCCTCTTCTAGCCTGGCGAAGCACAGGCTGTCCGCACACTAGTCCCAGCATTTGATTAGCCAGTCTACACTCCACCTGACACTGTCTTTGTTTTATTTTTTATCTGTTTTTAATTGGTGTAAATCTTTCTTCTACACATGATGGCAAGAGCTATTTTTAAAAAATTGTCACACGCTTCCTTTTCTTGTTTTATTCTTAGTAGAATAAGCTAAGTTTTCTGCATTTTTGTTGTCCATTATATATCACTAGACCTTAAGAGGAGAATTTACTTTTTGATTGGCCACTATATGATGATGAAAATAATCTACTTTAAATAAAATTTCCAATGAAATCATTTTTACAAACCAATTATAGTTCATAGGATTGCATAATTGAGCTTTACTAATATACTTATTAATTTAACATAACAAGAATTATTGATCATTCAGGGCAGGGATGGATTGAATAGTTACATTTTAGCCAACAGTATGAAATTCCCCCTTCATTGATTTTTCTACTACTACCATGACAAGGTTCAAAGCAAAAGACTGGAGTTTTACCTTCTCTCTCTGTCCCTGGACACACTTAAGCAGATCTTCTGTTAAGCAGCAAATTTGCCAGAAAGAAAGAGCCAACAGGAAAGCTCTCAAATAGAGGCAACCGGATAAACTACCTCAAGAGAAAACACAAGCTGATTGTGTAAACCCTGGCTGACAAGAATTCATCGGCCAGAATTCTCCATAGGGAACCTGTCATTATCAAGCCAGAAATGGGCAGAGCCTGACATTCCAGGTGCCAATGCAAAGCAGTGGATGATATTTAACCACCACCCTGGACAGGAAGACAGGAATACAGATCCCCAAGGTTGGTCCCATGTCTGAAAGGAGCATGTAGGAAGAACCCTGCATGCAGCCCATTTTGGGGCACAGCTGTGAGGCTGCTTAGTGGCTTGAAGAGAGGCACTGTGAAACTGTTAAATGGCCCTCAGAGCACCCACTATACATCCCCTGGTCCTCAGGATCTGGTCTAGCTGAGGGAAGAGGCTGATGCAGTGGAATGTACTGATCTATGGTTCCAGGAAAAGAATCAACCACTTTTTTCAGGCAGTCACTGAGAGAGAGAAAGATTATGCCAGGGTAGAGCATCTCAGCCCCAACCTATGATTTGGCAGCTCAATCAATACTGGGGCTAATGTGGCTTTTGCTCCTCCGAGAAACATATTTCTGTGTTTGACAACCAGAATCCAACCAAACACCTGGATATTACTTCCTTTCCTTTTCCCTGGGCCATTTATACATTCTAACTTCAAAACTACTTTTCCCTTTTCATTGATAGTGAAATCTTTGGACCACAAGCCAAAGATCTGACTTTGGAGAACCGGAAGGCTGGCAAAAGGCCTGGAGACAGCACGGCCATGGCTTCGGGAGGTTATTTGTGACCTTTGGAGGGAAACTTGACACCTGTTCACAGTCACTCTGCTTTTGCCTCCTTCGCCTGTGGGAACTGAAAACCGGCAGCTGCTTAAGGATGCGGATTTCATTTACATACAGTGCAACCTTGCTAAACAATGCCGTTTTGAGCAAAGCTGGCTTCTGTGTGTGTATCAGCGCTGGCGCAAGTGCCCATCTCCTCTGTGCTGCATCTCTGCCACCTTGCACCCACAGGTCTCCGTGCCACCCTGGAAAGGCTCTCAGTGCCTCGTCATTGGGAAGGCAGGGAGGTGTCACCCTGGTCTTAGCACTACAGCAGGGTGGGCAGGTGGAGAGGGGAACACTGGAGAGGCAGGTGATCTGCCTTCCTGTTACTTCACCACCTGGCCCCACCATCCAAAGTACAACAGCCCTAACCCACAGAGGAGAGGCAGGGAGAGTCCAGCCAAGGCACAGTGCTAGTCCTCCTGGATATTTTTTTTTTTTTTTTACCTCTGGCCAAGACATTCTTGTCCGTGTAGAGAGTTGTCGAGTGCTCCTCTTTGGTGATGGAGACATACTATATTCCACGGCTTGTGTGGTTTACAGAAGGGCTAGAGGGAAATTCAAGAGATGTGTGAACTGGGAATTTTGGAGTCTCATTTGTAAGAATCATACTTCAACATTGGTGCTGCTTATAAGCTTGTATGTATGGTCAATCCATATTCCTCCCCTCCCCTGCAACAGATGGGGCACCATGAGGCAGCTTCAGGACACTTCCTAGGCCTCCTGAACCCCACTCACCCCGTCTTCACCACTAGCGGGGCAGCAAGGGAGCTGTGAGTGCTGGATGTGGGGGAGGTGGCAGGTGTGGTTAAGAATGGTTAGAATTCTCACTATCTCACGATCTCCAGGGGCAGCCTCCTTAATTTACAGCCAGGGGAAGATCAGGGAACTAGAAAATGTTCCTTTATTCAAACAATCCTGAGAGATCTATAGAGCGGTAGACACTGGGCCAGGAAGACATGACATGCCTTTAGAAAGACTGAAGCCAAGAAATGTTTCTTCAGGTTAAAAAGAAAGCATCACACCATAAAACTGAAGCTAGGAGAGGCCCTGGGAGATCTCCACTCACACCCTTTACCCACAAAGAAGGCAAAGTCTGGTTGTGGTTGCCTAGTGTGGCTGGGGGGCCAGCTTTGGCTGGAGTGTTTTATTCAGCAAGCACAAAACATTTTAAAATGTTTTACTCTTAATTAGTTGCCAATCTCTAAAGATCTGGAGATGTCATATTCACAAATTAAAAACCTGAAAATTCCAGCTTCCCTTGGCCAATCAGAAGATATGGCAAAGCTGGCTGATGTTGAGTGCGGCTCACAGCTGCCTCCCCACCAAATGAACCCCAGCAGGTCCTGGCCCTCCTGAGACATCTATGCTTCCCGCCTGGGCCTGCAGTGGTAGACTTTGTCCTCTTGGGCCTGGACCAATGTTTCTCTACCTAGTGTTTTGCCTAGGGAGCTCTGAGAACATACCCATACCCAGGCTCAGACCAGTTAAGTCAGAATCTTGGAGTCTGGGGAAAGACCCAGGCCCAGAGGAGTTTTTAAGTCCTCAGGTGATTCTAGCCTGCAGCCAGGGTAAAGAATGGCTGGGCTGGGGCCATGAAAGACAGATGATAAATTGTTCTCTTCCAGACACATCTTGGTGGTTAATTTTACTCTTTTACCATTTTATAAGTGCTTCATTATATCCAATCAAAATCTAGTTTTCTCTTACTCTATCCCTCTCAGCCCCTCACACATGTGACAGTAACTAAGTCACCCCTCCACCTTCTCTCTCTAAAACAGCCTCAGTCCTTTTAGTCTCTTCTCTTTCTGCTTCATTGTTTGATTTCCCCATTCTGAACCCCTTCCCTCCAATTTCTGCATATTCTTTTTAAAGTACTGTGGACAAAATTAGGAACAAGACCCTAACCATTGTTTTACTGGGGTAGAATTCAGTAGAAGTATTTATTTCTAGTTCTAATATGTCACATGTAATATCTCAGAATCACATTTATTTCTTTTAACCACATTTCTACTTAGTCATCAGCTGGTTTTTATTATCAAGAAACTCGTGTGCAAAAATCTGAGAAACCCCACTCTAGGATACAAAACCAAAATTTGGGACAATTTTTTTTTTTTTTGGAAAGGGAGTCTCTCCCTGTTGCCCAGGCTGGAGTGCAATGGCGCAATCTCAGCTCCCTGCAACCTCTGCCTCCCAGGTTCAAATGATTCTCCTACCTCAGCCTCCCGAGTAGCTGGGATTACAAGCACCTGCCATCAAGCCCAGCTATTTTTTGTATTTTTAGTAGAGACGGGGTTTCACCATGTTGGTCTGGCTGGTCTTGAACTCCTGATTTTGTGATTTGCCCACCTCAGCCTCCCAAAGTTCTGGGATTACAGGTGTGAGCCACCTCCCCTGGCCAATTTGGGGCAAACTTAAGCACCAAATGTCAAGTCTTATTTTTGAGGCAGACAGACATCAACCTTTCCCTAAAGCCATAAGCTGATAAAGAGACCATATAAGTCCATAATGATTTTAGTTCTTTACCTATAAATTAAGTAATTTACAATAATTGGTTAGTGAATTTTTAGGCAAATTCTAAGCTATACTGATTACTAGTTTTCTGAGGATTGTTATATTTCAATTTTTCCACTTCATAGTCTTTCTTTTCTGCTTGCTCTCATTAAGCCAATCCTCAAATGTCAGGTTAAAAGAAAAGCTGCTTAGCGGGAGATGGAATTGGAAGACACGCAGAAATCTTAGCCTATCTCTTAGGCTAGGAGTTAGATATTATTTTGATGGATAGATATTACCCTGTTACACCCCTTATATGGTTGAGGAAACGGAGACCTGGAAAGTTTAAGCAGCTTGTTCACCGTTCATTGTTCACACTCCCAACACAGGGTCCTGGCTCTGGTAGGCCCCTCTAGGGAAGGTGAGGTCTTCCATTGGTCATCAGCCCCTGACCATGGAGGCCAGACACCATCAAGAAACCTGAGTCTCAGAGACTGCAGTAGTTAGACTTCAGGTCCCATAAGAGAAGAGCCTGCCTCTTATCACATATTTGGGCCTGAGCCTGCCTCTGTATCACACATTTGGGCCTGAGCCAAATCAACACAGAAATGCACTTCAAACATTAAACAGGACTTTCTGAAACCATGTGACTCTGTGAAACGCTCCTCCGAACCTTTAAGAAGGAGCCAAGGTTCTTATTTTTTTTTTTTTTTTTTTTTTAAAGATGGGGTTTCACCATGTTGGTCAGGCTGGTCTTGAACTCCCGACCTCAGGTGATCCGCCCGCCTTGGCCTCCAAAGTGCTTGGATTACAGACGTGAGCCACCACGCCCGGCAGGAGCCAAGGTTCTTTAAGAAATGTGTGAACCACGGAGAGACCCTTGCATGATGCCAGCTCTGTAAATGGAAACCTTGTCTAGAACTAAATATAAAACTAAGTTGAACTTCAGGATTCCTTCTAGCAATCGGTAATAAGGGAAAAAAAATCCACACCCACTTATATTTTGGGGAGAAAGGAGGGGATTGACGTCTTTTCACTATGTCTGGTCTGCAAAAAAAATGTCTGCCCTGTTAAACAGATTTGTGCGAAGAGAAGGAAGAAACGAGTTCTGCGCGCGGCGAGAGACTGAGGCCCGCAGGGCTCAGAAATCCCAAAGGCGATGAGATCTCAAAGGAACCCGGACGCGCCCCCTCTGGGGCCGGACTCCGCGGCGCTCGCTGCTCCCCGAGACGACGCCACGCCCTTGTCCCGCAGGACCGGCCGCGGCCGCCACTGCGCAGCCCACAAAGGTCCCCACGGGCGGGAACACTGGTCTCATCTGGTTGTTTCGAGCCAACCGTAAACCGCGGCTTCTCTCCATTTTCAAAAAGGACCGGAAAGATAGGGGGCGGGACGGGGCATGCCTGCCCTGGCTGCCTAGGCCCAAGGTTCTTCCCTTTGTGTGTGGATCCCCAAAGCACAGGGCCTTTCCAAGCCGGGCGCTGGCCATCGGGCGCTCACGCCCCCGTCTGCAGCCTTCTGGCGGTCGCCTCCTCGCCAGCGCGCACCACCTCCAGACGAGGCGTGGCGACGCGCATCTCGGGGCCCTCTCGCAGACCTGCCGCACGCGCGCCCGCCCCTCCTGTCCCTGCCTTTCCGTCCCCACCACGGGTTTGAAAGCTTTAAGCGCCCAGCCGCCTGCCAGCAGCGCGGGGGCCGCAGATACTCACGTTTCCAGTGTCCCGAAGCGCGCACGGACCCCGCCGCTGTAATTAGAAAGATGCGAAAAGCGCTCTGAGAGCCTACTTTCAGGCAGAGAGGGGCGACAAGCAGGCGGCCAGCCAAAAGCCCCTCATTTTCTGCAAGCTCACTCAAAATGCTCCTCAGTGCCGCCAGCGCAGCTGCCAGGTTTAATAACTGTGTCAGACAGCCCGCCCCTCCCCCACAAGGAACCACAGAGATGACAGGAGCGGGGACTAAATCCGCATGCCCAGCCGCAATCACCCGGCCTCAGCCCCAGCGACGCCGCCGCCCGAATGACTGTGCAGGGAACGACCAGAGAAAGGGGCGAATGCCAGCCCTGACCTAGGAATTCTCCAGAAACCTCTTTCTTCACTCCGAGCAGAAATCGGATCTTTTTCCCAACAGCATTTCTGAAACAAAACAAGAGGCAGGCGCCTTTCCAGTTAACCTAACCTGTATTTCAAATGCAAAAGGCGCTTTCGCAGCAGCCTTCATCCCTATTTCTACTGGATTTCTGGGCATCGGTAGTACATTCTGCGCACCATGCAAAGCGCAAGAAGCTCATTCAGCTGTTCCGCTCCTGTTTCAGTGGCGCGTACCAACGCTGGCGTCTGTACCCAGGACCCTGGCCAACAGAACCTTACTGTCTGAGGGGGCTCCTTGGCAGTTCCTCCTTGATTTGGATCATTTCCAAAGCGCGGGCAGCTCCTCGAGAGCGACTGAATCTTATCAAGCAGGAAAGAATCAGTGGTTCTGTTTTGCAAGTGGAATATCAAAGCAAAGTACTCTACCGAAAGTAGTATTTTATAACATATATGTATTTATGTATAACAGACTGATCCCGAGCGCGCCGCAGCCCGGCGGCCACACCCAGGCCCCCCGTGCCCCGGCTCCGCCCCAAGAGGCCCGGACAACCGCACCTGCCTCTGCGGGGTGTGGTTTCCCTGGAAACTCCGGAGAGCCGGTTCTCCCTCCAGACACGCGGTTCCCCTGACAACTGCGACTTAGCACTAGGCCTTCTAAGAAGACAGTCCATGAATGCCTGTTTTAAATCACAGATTGAAAGATATTCACGAGGGTAGTTGGGCAGGAATAAGACGGCAGTGATTTGGGGGAATGGAAGAGGGGCCGCGCGAGCCTGAGTGGGGCCAGTGGCTATAGCAGGCGAAGGGAGTGCATCGCTTACCCTTCCCTACCAGTGAGTTAATACCTGGCTTTAGAATGAATTTCATCATTCTCTTCGGCTTATTTTCTTTTCTCTACTTGTTTTCCTTAAGATACTATTTAAACAGTTATTAACAGTTGTTTTTGCATGCACAGAGCACTAGCTGGCTCCAGGTAGGAGTGAGGAGAAACTCATACAGATGTGTGAAACACAGGGGAGACTTCTTGGGACTATTTGGCTATAGATGATCTCGTGCACAGAAATTCAAGAATTGTTTCAAATACAATCTTGCACCGTGAGGCTATGATGATTATGAAATTTCAATCATGTTTTCAGTTGGTTTACATGGACAAAAGAGGAAGTATAGATGATACTATGCATATTTATTAAACATTTAAATGTTCACATGCCACCTGGTTCCTTTTGTTTTGCTTTTGTTGTTGTTGCTGTTGTTTGTTTGTTGAGACACAGTGTCACTCTGTCGCCCAGGCTGGAGTGCAGTGGTGCCATCTTTGCTCACTGCAACCTCCGCCTCCCGGGTTCAGGCGATTCTTGAGCCTCAGCCTCCCGAGTAGCTGGGAATACAGGCGTGTCCCACCATGCCTGGCTAATTTTTGTATTTTTAGTAGAGACAGGGTTTCACCATGTTGGCCAGTCAGGAGGCTGGTCTCAAACTCCTGACCTCAAATGATCCACCCACCTTGGCCTCCCCAAGTGCAGGGATTACAGGTGTGAGCCACCACCTGGCCTCTACCTTGTTACTTTTGGATATAGACATATACTAATCACACTACAAATAGGTGCTAAAAGGTAAAATGAGACAAATTAATGAGCTTGCATGCAAGGCGTAAGAAGATTGTACATAAAAAAAATTATCCATGCCCCATACTGGTTTCTCCTATGATCAATTTTATATTCCATATTTGAGCTATTAAAAGTTAAAAATCAGTGGCATGTTTGAATTAATGAGATTTTACTACACACATTATGGTAATATGATTATATTAATCTCAGGGTTGAGACTGAAATATGTGCATACAAATGCATCCTTTAAAAAGTCACAACTTCATTTCTGAAAAGTTTCATATCCATTCAATTTTCACATTTATTTTCACAAATAAAAAAATTTATTTTCACAAAAAATAAAAATTTTATTTATGTAAAATAAAACATACATGAGAAAATTTCCTCATAAAGCAAAACAAACTTTTTGTTAAGAAAAATCATCTTTCTGTTTTTTAATTTTATTTTTATTGATTTATTTATTATTTTGAGATGGAGTCTCACTCTGTCACCCAGGCTGGAGTGCAGTGGTGCAATCCTGGCTCACTGCAACCTCTGCCTCCCAGGTTCAAGCCATTCTCCTGCCTCAGCCTCTCAAGTAACTGGGACTACAGGTGCTCACCACCACGTCTAGCTAATTTTTGTATTTTTAGTAGAGTCAGAGTTTTCCCATGTTGGCCAGGCTGGTCCCAAACTCCTGACCTCAAGTCATCCGCCCACCTCACCCTCCCAAAGTGCTGGGATTACAGGTGTAAGCCACGGTGCCCAGTCTAATTTCTGTTTTGAAAATCCACATGTTGTATCCTGAATCTGCTTTGAAACACAAATTTTGTAAACATGTGACACAGGTGTTTATTTGCAAATGGAGATCTCTAAAACAGAAATGTGTATACCAGCAATAGAATAGACATCCATACACAGGCATCTGCTAATACATTTCAAGTTTTAGAAAATGGAAAATACTAAATAGATCATCTTCATTTTTTTTTTTTTTTTTTTTTT